>AWWV01009116.1:0-45980 GCA_001974805.1 Corchorus capsularis
GGGGGGGGGGGAACGTCCTATAAGATATTATAGTGAAATTTTGGTTTTATTTTTTTTTTAGAGAATTAAACTTCAATCTTTCATTGATATCAAATATCCGGGTTACAAACGTGCAGAGGTAATCCGCACCAAACATAATTAACTCCCACATTATACTCCAAATGAGCTAAACTATATGCTAATTGATTAGCTACCCTACTAACATATTTAAAAGAACAAAGAGAGAAATAAGAGACTAAAGTTCTAATCTGACTAATCAGAACCTCCCTCCCATAAAGAAGGATTCCTCTTATTAATCTCTAAGATTGCTAAATTGCAGTCACTTTCAACTTCACAACTTGTAAAACCATAAAAATGAGCCATAACCAAACCAAAACGAATTACGTAGACTTCTGCAAAGAGAACATTTGTGACCCTATCAATCCTTGTAGTACCAGAATACAGCACCTGACCTGTAGAATCTCTAATGACTGCACCCAAGACTGCTTGACCGTATGCTTGGTAAAATGCTGCATCCGTATTTACCTTGACTGAACCAGCAGGTGGTGGACGCCAAACCTGCTGCCCTCGACTAGGCCTGCAGGCTATCCGCCTAATAGATGTGTTATAGTCGACCATAGACCTGGTAGCCGCCAAGCAGAGTGACTGGGGAAGCTTACACACATGCTCATACAATGCCTTGTTCCGATTATACCAAAGCATCCTCAACACTACACACACAATATCCAAAGACCCCAACTGACTCGCTTTAAGTAGTAAACAATCCAGAAGTCATCCCTGTCGATCCAAGACACAACAGACACAGAAAGCCATGGGCAAATAATCTCCCACACGGCTTTACTAAAGATACAATAAAAAAAGACATGAAAAATGGACTGTTCCACTCCACCACAAACAGGACAATTCTGGTCTATGAGTATACCACGCACTCTTAACTGGGATTTAGTGGGTAAAATATCATGAATAGTTCGCCACATGAAAAACTTCACTTTTGGGACCACATGAGCACCCTAAACTAAACGCCACAATACTGATCTTGCTCCCACATCCGCAACTTCTTTACCTAAAATCCTTCTCGCAACATGATACCCACTCCGAACGGAATAACTACCGTTCGTAGAATGATTCCAAATCAATTGATCCGGAAGTGATAAATGCAGTGGTATACATAAAATCCTATACACATCCTCATCCTCAAATAATTCATTCAACAAATCCTCATCCCAATACCCATTATTATCAAAAAGGACTGACACCAGATTCATTTGATTGGCTATCCCAGGCCGAGGTTCAGGTTGATACGACGGAGGTTTTGCCAACCATCTATCTCTCCAAATATCCACGCTATGACCATTTCCAATCCTCCATCGAGACCCGTACTTAATTACCTCTCTACCAGCTAAAAGACTCCGCCAAACAAAAGATGGATTACTCCCCAAAGTAGACTGCATAAATGATTTCTGATAGAAATACTTTGCTTTCATAACTCGATAACACAACGAATTTCCATCCTGAATAAATCGCCAACACTGTTTTGCAAGCAAAGCTAAATTAAAAGATTCAGAATCTCGAAATCCCAGACCCCCATCTATTTTCGAAGTACATAACGAATCCCAGGACTTCCAATGAATCTTCCTTTTAGAGTCTGTACTCCCACACCAAAATTTAGCTATAAGCATATTCAATTCATGGAGAAAGGTTTTCGGATACCGAAAACAACTCATCAAATATGTCGGGATCGCCTGCGCTATAGATTGTATCATTACCGCCTTACCTGCAATGGACAATAGTTTACCGCTCCAGCTCCGAAGCCGTTTCCAAAGCCTATCTTTAATAAGGTGTAATTCCACTCTCTTGGATCTCCCAATCATAATTGGCAATCCCAAATATCGATCTCGGTCCAAGACTTTATGGATCCCCAAATGTCGCTGAATGGCATCTCGCAAACTGACCGGTGTGTTACTGCTAAACAGCAATGCTGATTTATCTATATTTATCTGCTGACCCGATGCTAACTCAAATTGTCTCAACAAATCTAACACTACATCACACTCACTGAAGTTTGCACGTAAAAAGAGAAGACTATCGTCTACAAAAAATAAATGTGAAGTACGTGGAGCATATCGACTTACTGCTACTCCATCTATAATACCATCCAACTCAGCTCGTTGCAGTAAACAAGATAATCCTTCCATGCAAAACAAAAAAAGATATGGAGATAATGGATCACCCTGCCGGATTCCTCTAGATGGTGTAAAAGACTCTGTACGCGTACCATTAAGCAAAATAGAATATATAATTGTTCTTACACACTCCATAACCATAGAAATCCATCTGTCAGAAAAACCTAATCGAGACATAATCCCTTCCAGAAAAACCCATTCTACTCGATCATAAGCTTTACTTAAATCTAACTTCAGTGCCATATGCTTCTCTACTCCACTCCTCTTATTTTTCATATAATGAATTGATTCGAAAGCAATAATAGAGCTATCAAAAATCATTCTCCCCGGTACAAATGCACTCTGATTAGGACCAATAATCGAGGGCAGTACCTCACGAAGGCGATTAGGGAGAGCTTTAGAAATAATTTTAAAAATGACATTACATAAGCTTATAGGACGATAATCTCTAACCGAACTAGGATGATCGATCTTAGGAATTAACACAACATCCGTCTGATTAAAATCAGGCAAAGTAGTTCCCGAATTTAAAAAAGCTAATGCCATCTCACTAACCTTTGTCCCAACAATATGCCAGTAGTGCTGATAGAACAATGGTGGCATACCATCTGGTCCGGGTGATTTATCAGCTCCCATGTCAAAAACTGCTAAACGAATATCCTCTTTAGTGAACTCTCGAAGCAATTGAGCATTCATATCAACAGTGACTCGTTTATCAACAAACCCAAGCACTTGTTCCACGTCAGAATGGAGTGGTCTACTCGATGAGAAGATATCCCTAAAATAAGAACACACCACACGTTCCACAACTGGTAAATCTGACTGCCATACTCCGTTATCATCCTGGATTGACGATATAATAGTCCGATTCTTTCGGGAATTAACGATGCAATGGAAGAATCTCGAATTCCTATCACCCTCCCGAAGCCATGATACTTTCGATCTTTGCCGCCACATTGATTCCTCTCGATTATACAATTCATGAAGATCATTCAAACATTCAGATAATGGTCCTGATATTCCATCCCTTTGTGCCTCAATATAGCATCTCTCAAGATCTCTTTTTTTCTTCCGAATCGACATTCGCACATTACCAAACACCGTCTTGTCCCAATGTTGTAACGACCGGGCACAATTAACAATGCGTTGCTGAACAGTCATCTCCTTGCAAGCATTCCACCCGTCATTAATGATGGCTTCAACGCCATCATGAGCTAACCACATACGCTCAAAACGAAATTTGTATTGATGTTGTATGTTGACTGACAGCTTATCCAAGAATTTAATAAAAAAGAGGCAAATGGTCAGACTCGGAAGTTAAAAGAACCTGAACATAAGAAAATCGAAACAAATCTAACCAATCCTCTGTTATAAAACATCTATCAAGCCTCTCAAATACAATTTCTCCTCGCATTCGTCTTGACCAAGTCATCAGTGGACCCTTTATGGGTAACTCTGTAAACTCACAATTCTCTACCGCATCACGAAACATCTGCATTTGCCTTTGAGATCGCATTGATCCTCCAACTTTCTCATCATTGGTCAGGATTTCATTAAAATCACCCACACACAACCAGGGTAGTACAGATTGCTCAGAAAGTTGATTAAGCAAAGCCCAGGATTCATGCCGCCTACTAGTTTCAGGTCGGCCATAAAATCCTGTGAATCGCCAATTTCCATTTGTGGAATTACAAACATGGGCATCAATATGAGATAATGAAAAGGAAACAATATTAACTAAAGAAGAATCTTGCCACAACAATGCAAGACCACCAGCTCTACCTACAAAATTAACAGTAAAACAGCAATCATAACCTAAACGGCAACGTATCCATTCCATTTCATTACTGGTTCGTTTGGTTTCTGACAAAAATTAAATGGAAGGCTTATTACATTTTATTAATTGTGATAAAACATGAATTGCCTGGGATGCCCCCAATCCCCGACAATTCCAAGCTAAGCAACTCATGGCTCTTGGCAAGGACGATCATTTGTCGCCCTTGCCTCCCCAGCATCAGAATTCTCCTCTCCGACTGGTACTAACAGCGGATCAGCTTTAGGATCATGCTTTGGCCTCCTCGGATTACTCGCCACAGCTTCATGATTATGCAAAACCGGTTCTACCTCCCTTGTCCTTTTCGCTGTAGTGCCTCTGTCAAAATCACGGATAGCAAAACCTGGCATGCGCTTATCACCCACCCGAGAAACCATAGAGCGGGTCATAGCTTCAAAAGTATGCTTATCTAAAACACGAGCATGCTTCTTACTTTCTTGTCTGTTTAGGCCTTGAAGACCCACTTGCACCAAAAACAAAGGATGCACCTGGATTACACCCGTCTGTTCCTGAACCTGCCGAACCTTCATTCCCATATGGAACTGGATTTTGGTTCAAACCCGCCACCAAGCCACCATTCCCATTTGGACCTGGATTTTGGTTCAAACCCGTCACCGAGCTACTAACTAATCCCATCAAATCCGGACCCAAACCAGCCCGCAAAGTTCCTGGATCCGGCCCACCTAAATCAGCCCACAACAATCTATTATTTGTTCCAATGGATTCACCCCTCCCATTCAATCCCAGAATTATAGGATTGGAAACAGAACCTGCAAATTGCCGTCCCTGTGAAGCGCCTATAATCAAGCTTTGATGTTGACCACGTGCTTCACCAATCCCAAATGGAGCCGATGAATCTGTTGAACTATCCCCTTGAAATCCGGTTGCAACTTGTTTGCCTTTTCCTTTAAAAGCGCTAACCGACCTCTGGCCCTCCACAGCTTGATGATTTGATCCCATGGAATTCGGTAATCCCAAATCTCCATATAACTGCCGAATCTCCTCCTCAAATCTCGAACCCTGCTCCGCATTCCTCGCATTAACCTCAACCGATCTCTCCACTATTCTCGGCCCACCATTAACCGGAATCCCACTCCCCACGTTTGGCGGAACAACCCTCCTTTGGTTTCGGGAGATGATTTCGCAGGAAGTTTCATCCTGGAGAATCGGTCTAGCAACTGGCGTTCTCCGGAGCAACATACTGTCCACGTACCGGCGGAAATGACCTCGGCTGTTGGTAGCCGAAAATGACAGCTGAGCTGAGCCACCACCTTGGACATCTCTGGCACCCGACGTCACAGATAAAGGGCTAGATCTTCCGGAAACAGAAGCCCTTGTTCGAAAGCTACTTTCACCTCCATCAAACCGTTTGGACTTTGGCCGAGGAGAACCTGCCTTAATCTTGTACGAGAATTTCTTAATGACTTTACCATAATCCTTCCTCATATCAACTGCCAGCAAGCAATCATTCTCGGAGACATGATCGAACATACCACAAATGAAACAAAAATCTGGCATGTCCTCATAACTGAATTTCGCCTCAATCTCACCATATGGGGAGGTTACCGTCGTCTTATCTATCACCGGCTTAGTTAAATCCATCAGAACACGAACACGAAGAAACTTACCCCACTGGTGATCCACTTCCAAAACTCTTCCAGCAGCTCCAGCAACCGCAGCGCCTATCTTCTCCGTCATCATGATCGGCAGCAACTCATAAATCCTCACCCAAAAAGGACATGAATCGAACACAATAGCTTCCGGCTTCTCAACACCATCATAGTCTTTCCAAGGTTGATTAACCAGCACCCGGTCTTTATCCGACTCATCCTCAAAATTAAAAAGATACACATTGTCAGCCACTTCCTTGATCACCAAACCTGACTCCAAATGCCAAGCATTGAAAAGGGCTGTTCTCATGCCTTCGATGTTAGCCCTTTTCTTTGAAAATAGTTCCCGATCAAAAAGAAAGCTGGTGCTCCACCATCTCCTTCCTCCAACCATTCCTGAGTGATGATCACCTTTGATGGCTCGCCCTCATTAATAGAAAGCTTCGAGCAAAAACTAGACAATTGTTCCTCAGCCATTGGTAACCCAAGTAACAAACAAAAATTTCGATAGTGTAGAGAGAAAAAAACAGAAAAACTCCAATAAAAATACCACAAACAGGTAAACCACCAATAATAATACCAGCACCCAAAAATTATCCATAGTAAAGAAGTCCTCTGGCAAAACGTAAGCAACAAACTCATTTTAAAAATTTGAAACCAAAATACGATAATATCCTAGCAAGAAAATCTTAGGTGGATAATTTAAAATCAATTCCAAATCCTCCTTTACAATCTGATAAGATCGACCCAAGGAAAGCCTTCGTGAACCTATTGTTATCACAAAGAAATAAGCTGTACTAGGACAGATAGGAACCTCCACCAAGAGTCCCTGGAGAGGAAGAAACTCAGAGAGAGAAAACATTGCCCTTTCAAGTTTCAACTATTACTTTGGTTTTATTAAACAATGGAACAATTATAATACTATATACTTGATGGTTTCTCTATCCTACAAATTTAATCTAACTATTTCTATATCAAAATCGAAATTTTCAATAAATTTTATAAATAAAATTTCCATTTTAGTTGAGATGACTAAAAAATAGAATTAATTTATTCAAACAAAACCTGAGTTAAAAACTTCCTTTCACTACCTATTTTATTTGCAAAAAAAAAAATCTCATAATTTTTTATATATTAATAACTAAATTTTACTATAGGAAAAATTTTAAGATAACAAACAAAGTAAAAAATAAATCTATTATTAGGTAGCAAAACCCATATACAGTTTGAATGTAAGATTATAAAACTTTGAGGAGCATGCATATACAACCAGTTTAAGCAAAAACTCAAGTACTGTCTCCATGCTTCTAGTTAAACTCCTAATAATATATAGGTAGACTAATTGATTAATTTGAATTACTCAAAAGTATATAAAGTTTATAAACTAATTCTATATATGGTTAGATTGAGAATTAATAGTTTAATATCACTAATACAAATGATTAATGGTCATATAAGTATAATTAATGAATCAAAATCCTATAATCAAATTCATAAAAAACACCTATATATTACTTAGGGGAGCGGAATTGAAGTTCAATACAGTTGCACAATAATAATAACATATCTATATATAGGCTTTCGGGAAATTTTGGGGGCGGCCGCCACCCCCTAGCTCCGTCCCTGATGATATACTTAATAAATCATCTAAAAAAATGGTATACTTAAATAAATAAGACATTTTATTGCATATGCTTTATTCAGAAAAAAATTTACAGAAGACCAAAATCAAGGGGAAAAAAGACAGAAAAGATCCATAAATAAGCCTAGACAAAGAAAATGATTGATTGATAGATAGAAGTAAAAATGTTTCAATATAAAATTGTCGCAACGTCCGGGTCCGGGGGGTACCGAACCCTATCGCTGAACGACTTACAACTTAAGCTACAGGAGTCCTATCCCTTACTGAGTTCTAGGAGTCGCCACTAATCTTTTCTGCCTAGGTGTGATTAGCCACCTACCAAATTATTAAGTCTAATATTCACCTATGCTCGGCAAAGGTGGCATTAAACCTAATAAGGTCTACTTAACCAGAGATTCTATGGTCCGGGAGTCGGGTACGCGTGGGGAAGGATTAGCACCCCCACAACGCCCATCCAATGACGGCACTAACTAGTTTAGAACTACTGTGGGTTTCTATTATCGGTTGTCTGTATTCCTAAAATTTTCTCATGCCCTTAAACTCTTAAACTTAAGCAAAATAAACAAGTAAAAATGGGTTTTCAATTTTCGAAATAGGAATGTTGGGAACTTTTCCCGTTTTCTATTTTGTTCTCTTTTTGGGTTCCTCATGGGAGGATTTTTTTTTTTTTAAACTTACCTTTAAAATGACTTAATTTGAAAGAAGATAGTTTGACGGGAACCTTCCCATTTTGTAAAAGAAACTGGATGGGAACTCTCCCTTCCGACCACTAAACTAGAAACCAAAATTAGTGGGAACTCTCCCTTCTTTTGAAAACTTTGTGAAAAAGACTCTTTTTGATTAATTGATTTTTTGTCTTTCGAAAAATCAAAGAGAACAAATGCAAGCACAAGCTCTTTTTTTATTTTCGAAAAAAGGTTTTTATTCTTTCTTTTCTTTTTGGATTTTGTTAACGACTAATTCTCTTTTTGTTTTTTAATTGACTCAATTACCCTGAATTAAGCCTTTATTACTGATTATCTTTCTTTGATTCTTAACTGACTCAATTACCCTGAATTAAGCCATTTTATTCTCTCTAATCTCTGCTTCTTACTAAACTTAATTTCCCTGAATTAAGTTACTTACTGAATTACTTAATTACCCTGAATTAAGTTGATTACTGACTCACTTAATTACCTTGTATTAAGTTAATTACCGAATTACTTAATTACCCTGAATTAAGTTGATTACTGACTCACTTAATTACCCTGAATTGAGTTGATTACCGAATTACTTAATTACCCTGAATTAAGTTGATTACTGACTCACTTAATTACCCTGAATTAAGTTGATTACTGAATTACCTAATTACCCTGAATTAAGTTGATTACTGACTCACTTAATTACTCTGAATTAAGTTGATTACTGAATCACCTAATTACCCTGAATTAAGTTGATTATTGACTCACTTAATTACCCTGAATTAAGTTGATTACTGAATCACCTAATTACCCTGAATTAAGCTGATTATTGACTAACTTAATTACCATGAATTAAGTTACCTATTGGCTTAATTACCCTGAATTAAGTTAATTACTAAATTACTTAATTACCCTGAATTAAGTTCCTATTACTTACTTAATTACCCTGAATTAAGTTACTTATTAACTCACTTAATTACCCTGAATTAAGTTCATTACCGAATTACTTAATTACCCTGAATTAAGTTGATTACCGACTCACTTAATTACCCTGAATTAAGTTAATTATTGACTCACTTAATTACCCTGAATTAAGTTGATTACTGAATCACCTAATTACCCTGAATTAAGCTGATTATTGACTAACTTAATTACCCTGAATTAAGTTACCTACTGGCTTAATTACCCTGAATTAAGTTAATTACTAAATTACTTAATTACCCTGAATTAAGTTACCTATTACTTACTTAATTACCCTGAATTAAGTTACTTACTAACTCACTTAATTACCCTGAATTAAGTTGATTACCGAATTACTTAATTACCCTGAATTAAGTTGATTACTGACTCACTTAATTACCCTGAATTAAGTTAATTACTGAATCACCTAATTACCCTGAATTAAGTTACCTATTACTTACTTAATTACCCTGAATTAAGTTACTTATTAACTCACTTAATTACCCTGAAGTACTTAATTATCCATTAATTATACGAGGAACACCTTCAGCCGCCTCCCAATAAATGGTAAACGACCTCCGGAAATTTCCAAGCCTCCGGGAGAAGTCAAGCAAACGCAGACACGCATGAATGAGCCGCCTTTCTTTCCCTTCAAAGGAGTCATTTTAAATCAGTCTTATGATCATGGCAACGACAATAGAATCTCGGAATTTAAATATGGATGCACATGCAACTAATACTAAATTCTAAGCCTTAATTTTATTTGAACTTAGGCCGGATTAAGATAGCTAGACTTCTAAACCCCAAATACTGTCCAAGCACAAGGCTCAAATATAATGGAAATCCAAACATGTCAACATACTCAATCATATGGAATAGGTTTCACATAAACAAATATGGAGGCCCAAAAATAACAAAACAAAGACCAAATAAATGAGCATAATGATTAAATCCACAAAGTTAAAAGGTTTAAACTTGACTAACACATACTTAAGTCTTAAATTTCACTTAATCTTATCTTACTTAATCTAGCCTTCCAAATGTTTATCTTTCAAAAACTAATCAATTTATTTACTAATGGCCTAAAAGTTCAAACTTTAATTCAAAGGTGACATTTTATTTAATTACTAAGAGAAAATTCAATCTTTTATTTACAAATTACTTGAAATCTCAATTCTTATTCCAAGGTGTCACCTTTGTTTACTAATTATTTGCAAAATTCCAATCTTTTCTTCAAAGGATAAATCTTTTAGCCAAATATCCTATTTACATCCCCTTTTACTTAAAGATTCAATCTTTATATACAACTTACTTAAAAAAATCAACCCTCTCCTCCAAGATCACATTTTATTATAAGTCAATTAGGAACTCATCTTCTAGCTTAAAGTTTTTATTTTATCACAAATTTTAGCCCTTTTTATTCCAAAGTCTAAATCTTTATTATCAATAATCACCTAAAAATCAAACTTTGATCATCAAGTTTTGACCTTTTTTATTATTTCTAAAAAAAAATCAATCTGTCAAGGGGTAAGTCGCATTAAATTGCAAATAATAGTCAAAATCGGGCATAAATATAACAAGTCAGGGACCGAATCAAAAGAGAAAAGGAATTAAAATCATTCAATAGGCACTAAATTAAAGATATTTGAAAAGATACTCACTAAATTAGTGAAAAAACCGGAAACTCTTTGGGTACTAAACCCTAACCGCCCACTCTTTTTCTTCTTCCTCTTTTCCTTCCCTCTTCCTCGACCAGCGCCTCCCTCACCAACGGAAGTTGCAGCGCCGCTTTCCTCACCCGAGAAACCACCGCAGATGCTTCAACAATTCCAAGACTACGCCTTTTTCTTCAAAAACCCCAAAGCCAACTCAATCGCGCCCCAAATCCAACTCCTATTACACCTTTGATGACTTAAAATGGCTCTAACTTAAAGGGGAAACGAAGAACCGAAAGGAGGAGGACTCCATGGATACAAGACTCCGAGAAAACTAAGAAAGGTATCCTCTTTTACTAGTTTTTTCTATTTTCTTCCAAAAGAATCCCCTGTGAACCCTAATTTTTGGCTACTAAAAACCCTAGAACCCATTCTGTTTTCGAAAAAAACCCCCCTGTTCTGTAAAAGATGGTGTTTATAAAACCCTTCAGCTCCCCCCCCCAACACCGTTGATTCTTCCTTTTATCTAATGGTCCTCCGAAATTCTACTCGGTTTCACTTTTCTAACCCCCTCTCTCTGATCTCAGGTTCTTTCCACTTGAAGGGCAATTCAGTATAATTTCCTTTTGTCTTCTTCTTTCAAGCGTGTGAGAGCACTGCCAAGTTACCGTAGGATGCAATTTTAGCACCTCTCTCCCTTTTTCTTTGTATTGCTCCTGCTAGTGATGAGCTGGCGAATCAGACAAAAATGGATGCACTTTGGGACCAACTAGATCTTGCCACGTCACCAATGGCCTCTTATGTTGACTTTTCCATGGCTCACTGCTTAATCTCGGTAAACCGGCTTTCCTGTAATTTTAATTGCTCCTATCCATGAGTTTGATTGCAACTGAGAATGATACTGTAATATGAATTGGTGATTGAATGTTATCTCGTTTGCTGCCATATGCTTCTGTCCCCTGCTTATTCGGAATGCCGCCATAATCACCATATGATCTGTCGGTATTCTGAATTCTTTGCTTATGAAACCCTACTGCTTGAAATGTCAGTCCTGCCAAGTTCTTGTGAATTACATTGGTGACTTTGATTATTGCCCTGTGCTCACTTGCCATTTTGAGTTCTGTTTGCTGGCATTTCAGTTTCTGCTTTGCTCTTAAATCATTGTATTTCCTGCTTTGAACCTTCATGCCTTACAATTGCCATAGTCCTGTTCTGAGTTACAGGTTGCCTTGCACATTTATCTTTTAACCTTGCTGATTGGCCTTGATGTTTCCTTTTCCATGCTTGCTGTAACTCATCATGTAGCTTTTCATTCTAATACGTTTCCTATTTTAACTTTTCCTTGCACTTTCTCATACCTGTTGCTAATACATTTGCTTTTGTCCTCCTTGTGGCTTCATTGACAATTTGAGAATGAGGCCAAATCTCATTCCTCGTGTTTTATGTTGCCCTAAAGCTCCTTTCCCCAAGCGCATACGTGTACACTTACTGGTAGTGTTCATGTTTTCAGACCTTGGGGAACATTTCTTGTGCTTTGCATTTCTCTTCTTTTCCTTGCAAGGTCCGCTCTATCGAAGGCATTTGAGATCGACTCAGTGAGGGTAGTGCAGTTTCTTCATGTGCCAAATGGAGAAGAAAGGAGAGACACAAAGATGATTCCAAGGAGAAGTACCCTATATATTGTAGCCTAAACAAAAACCTGTAATTGTAAACAAAACTAGAGAGAATAGTGAATGTAAACACACTTCTTATTTTTACTAATTCTTGTATTTTATTATTATTATTTTTGCTTATGCAAAATGTACTTAAATAAATAAAGACTAATTACATGAAATGGTCCAATATGCCCTAAATAATTTCCCTTTTAGAGTATATTTGAGACTGAATCTGATTAACAAATGTCAATGCATGTTTCATGAAATGGCCTTTAATATCACTAATATGATTAACAGCCAACATGGTTAATGGCTAGTACAACTAATGGAAAAGGGAAAGTAGATGGGACATACTTAAAAATGAATATGAGAATCACAATCGAAAACTAAATCCATTACTAAAAGTGATTAAGTTATATGATTAGAGTGCAACAAAACTAAATTACTAAATGAACAATATGCATAACTTACTAAATTACTAAAGTGCAATAAAACTAAAATATTAAGATTGTTATTTTTAACGCAATCTTGATAACTAAAATGAATTAGTCAATCTAAATTGAGAGTGAACTTAAAATGACCCAAGATGCCCCCTAAATGCAAAAATAACCAAAATGCCCCCTGGATGTGAAAATGACCAAAATGCCCCTGGGCGACCCTAATGCCAAATAAGAAATGAATTAATTTAAATTAAAGGATACATGACAAAAATGAGTGTCTACAAAAATGTCTTACCTCGTAGAAATATTTTCACAATAAAATCTAACACGTCGACTTTTTCTACTTTATTTGGCAAAAAAAAAAAAGATTTTTTTTTCTTTAGGGTAATTATTTTTTTGAAAGATTTAGGCTAATTATTTGATACACTGACAGGTGTAAACTTTGAACTCCATTGGCAGGTGAAAAGTTGACAGATACCCATTTTCTGATTTAACTCATTTTTTTCATTTACTAAAATATATTAATGGTGAAAAATCAATTTTAAAAATAATTTAGGAATATAATTCAAAAAACAAAAATGATTGATTTTCTCCAGAATTTTAAACTTACCAATTAAACCAATTGTAAGTGGCTAATTGCTAAAGTTGGTTTTTAATGTTTATGAAATAAGAGTCTAACTTTCTAATTCGGTTAATTGAGCCCTTAATATTGCAAAATCAGTTCAAATCAGCTACTAAAATCAATTTAAGTTCCTAACGTTTTTTTTTGGCAATAAGTACCTAACGTTTTAGGGTTTATTAATCTAATGTTTTAGAGTCAATTGACGCCAATGATTTATTTGAGTTAATTCTGTAATGTTTTGGACTTATTTAACTAAATTAGAAGGTTAGACTCTTATTTGAACATTTTTACAAATATTAGGGACCAAACAATTAAACCCCAAGTATAATACCTTTGATATATTTGCGAATCTAGTCGAAATACGTCTCATTTTGTATGTGGATCTTTTGTTTTCTCTTTCAAAAGCTATGAGATATTTGTGCTGACACTAAAATTAATTTTTTTGTCACTCGAATTTAATTTAGAATGAGTGACAGAGTGAGATCGTTCTATGTATGGAGATTTTAGTTTTGAACATGATATTTAAAAAAAAAAAATTAATTTCTTCAAACAAACTTTTGTTATTTACTTTTTATAAGCCTTCTTGGAATTCGACAAAGGTATCGGATAATTGAGTAGCATCAGATCTTAATTAAGAGAGTACTTTTTTAGTGTGTATATTTTCTCTGTTTATATATAATACTTGAATTTAAAATTTTAATTCAGTAGTTTTATCGGATTCCGATTAATCTGTATTCGAGACACGTTAAATTTAGAGGCGGATCTTGACGTATAAATTTGAAGGGACCAATATAAATATTTCTATGTAGAATTAAGTTTTGGGAATGCCAACTTGAAAATTTTCAAGTACAAATATATGAAAATATATGTACTATTACGAAAAAAATTTCATTTTGTGAGGGGCCATGGCCCTGGCCTGATCAATGTTGTATAAGGATCCGCCCCTGGCTTAGATCCTAATTGAGAAGGAACCTTCTAAACGTTTCTTTTGTGTTCATTTAAAAGATTCGAATCTGAGAACTTATATAACAGACATTGAATTCATTCGATTCAATTCAATCATCGTGGGCTATTATATGTATTAAACTATGACCTAATGTTATTTGGCCATTCTAAAATTAATCAAATAAACAAGCGGATCGACGCGTTGGACGTTTAGAAATTTACTTATTTGAACAATTTTTTATTCAAGTTAAATTGTTTGATATGTAGGAAAGTTCGAAAGTACTATGATTTTAAATGTGTTGCATCTTTAAAAGTCTATACTATTAACATTCAGCATATGCCATAAAGTTAGCAATAAATAGTAAATATTAACGGCATAAATGCCACTTTGCGCCCTTAAGTTTTTACGAATTGCCACTTTGTACCCAACTTTTTTATTTTGATCAAAACGCACCCTAAAGTTTTATTTTTGTGCCACTTTGCACCCTATGTCCGATAGGATAAACAGATCGGTCACAGCGTCCGACGTGGCATGCCACGTGGACAAAAATGACACGTGGCACATGTCCTTTTTGTGCACGTGGCATGCTACGTGTCACTTTTTGGTACACATGGCGTGACACGTCTCACTTTTTTTGTACACGTGGCATGCCACATCGGACACCGTGATAGAGCCGTTTGTCCTACCGTGACGGAGGGTGCAAAGTGGCATAAAGATAAAACTTTAGGGTGCGTTTTGGTCAAAATAAAAAAGTTGGATGCAAAGTGGCAGTCCGTACAAACTTAAGGGTGCAAAGTGACATTTATGCCAAATATTAGTTTGTACATGGACAGTTGCAATAGCTTCAATTTTGTTTCCTCTTCTAAAGTGTGTAACACTTAAACAAAAACTAAGGGGTCGTTTGGCATCGTTTTCGTTTTTCTGTTTTTCTGTTTTATGTTTTTGTTTTGTTTTCGTTTTATTTTTGTTGCGCTGTCAATTTTTGAAAGCAAAAACATATTTGGATATACAATTTGGTTGTATGTTTTTAAATAAAAAAAAGTAAAAGAAAAAATAGTTAAAAACCATGTGAGTTACTGTTCATCATTCTGCTTCTGTGTTTCGGAAGTGTTTTGGAAAAACATGAAAACACAAAATTCTTGCTTCCACTTTTTTCCAAAACACTGTTTCTATTTCCAAAATTTTTGAAAACGGAAACAGTCTGTAAGACATGTTTTCACTGTTTTGTTTCCAAAAACAGAAAATGGGCAACAGAAAACAGGAAAAAAAACGATGCCAAACGAGGTCAAGTTTACTCTCTCCTTCATATGGACATGAAAGACATGAAGAGAGGTCGTTACAATTCTAACGTTCATTAGCAAAAGTAGAGATAAGAGGGATATGATTTATTATAACATTTATGTGAAAGGAAAGGATAATTACAAAAAAGGACTCAAGGGCAAGAATTGGCTAGAAACTAATCTAGAGTCTTCTTAGTAATTTGGCAAGTAAGAAAAGATAGAAAATGACAAAAAAAAGTTCAAATGGAACCTCATCATCGATTCTCAAAAGGAGCCTTTGGTAAATTTCATGTCTTTCAAATAACATTTAGTATGTATGTTACTTTCTCCAAAAGTTAGGATGATCCCACACAACAATTTAGAGGTCCAAGGAAAAAATAATGGAGATTATATATATATAAATAAAAATATAATATATATATATATATAATTATACAAAACAATAAGAGGAACAAGTGAAATGACCAAAAAACCAATCTAAAGATTTGAGCACATTAATCCAAGAACGAATTGGGAGGGGTATTTTGGTCATTTCATGCTTCATTTTTTTGTTATTTGAGTTGATCAAGGGTATTTTGGGAACTTTGGGAAAAATACCCTTGTTGGGTCCCATCTCCACCAACACAACTTTTTTTTTGGATTATTTATGAAATGACCCACATACTTTTCTACTTTATGCTATTTAGTCCTTTACAAATCGATTTAAAGTTTTAGGTGTTTTTTTTTTCTATTTTTCCGATTAAGGTGATTCAAGTGTCTATTAAAAGGTAATTTCATGATTTACAACTTTCATGAAGGACTCAAGATCCAATTTTTACGTTTCAATTCAAAACAATGCTTTCGAAATTTGGTGATTTTGATTGCCGGTCTATTTAATATCATATAATTTTCGATCCACATATCCGAGTAATGTTATTGAAGTGCCGGTTAAAAAATTATTGCATGATCTGCGAATTTCATGAAGTGCCCGAAAGCTAAATTTGATCTACGAGTTTCATTAAGGGTTTAAAAGGGAATTTTTATGTTTCAAGATCTCCATAAACAAACATTTTCTTATTTGGATTATTTATCAAATGACCCTCATATTTTCCAACTAATTTATACTACTTAGTCCTTTACCAATTCTATCTTAATCGAATTAACACTTAAGCTTTATTTATTTTATTTTTTCTATTTGTCCGATTAAGATAATTTAGGTGTCTATTAAAAGGTAATTTCATGATCTTCAATTTTCATGAAGGACTCAAAAGTCAATTTTTATATTTCAATTAAAAAAAACTCTTCCCAAATTTGGTGGTTCCAATTGCTGGTCTATTTAATACCATATAATTTTGGATCCACATGTCCGATTAAAGTTATTTAAATGTCGGTACTTAAAAGATTATTGCGTGATCTACGACTTTCATAAAGGACCCGAAAGTTAAATTTGATCTACAAGTTTCAAGTTTCATATGAAGGGTTCAAAAAGGAATTTTTATGTTTCAAGATCTCTATCAACAAACATTTTCTTATTTGAATTATTTATCAAATGATCTTCATACTTTTCTACTTTATATACTACCTAGTCCTTCACAAATTCTATCTTGCTCGATTTAACACTTCAAATTTTTTTTCTTTGTTCTATTTATCCAATTTAAGGTAATTCATGAAGGACTCAAAAGCTATTTTTTTATATTTCAATTTTAAAAAAGGCTTCCGACATTTTCTGGTTTCAATTAACGGCTTATCGGATATAAATTACCTGTCCCATTTTTGTGCCCCACTCCATGTCTCATTCAACAAATTGTGCCACAGGTTTAGCCCCAAATTAACAATTAATAATTATATATAAGGGTTAGTCCTAAATTTTAACACATTCCCCATAGGGTTTTTGAATGAAAATATAAATTTTAATTTAACTAGGCAAATAAGGAATAACATTAAAAACTAAAAAGGGACACGTGTCATTATTTGGTAGATGGGGCATAAGTACAGCTGTTCAAGGGCCAGGCTACGCCCAAGCCCGTAAGCCCGCCCCGATATTTTAAAGGGCTTGGACAAGAATTTTAAGCCTGTTGAATGGGCTTGGACAAAAAAATAAAGCCCGTTTATTAAATGGGCCAGGCTTGGGTGTAAGAGCAAAAGCCTAAACCCGGCCCGATTAAGAAAATATGCTTCTTTTCAATTTTTATTTGTTGATATATAATATATATATCATATAATTTATACGTACATCTTATCTTAAATAAGAACAAGATGAATAATAAATGTAGAAAATCTTATTATCAAGAAGGGTAGTATATTATAGCTAATATATATCATATTTTAGGTTTACAATTATATTTATATAACTAATTAATATAGTTTTACTTCTTAAAATAATTGGTCACTTTACAAAATCTATACAGATTTTAAAAACTATTAAAATCGCAAAATTTTATAGAAAATAACATCCAATGAATCAATTCCAAAAAGGAAGAAGATTATGTCAGATCAAGGAATAATAAGCAGTAAGGGGTTTTTATCTTCTCCCCGAATTGGGGTTTTTTCCTCTTTCAATGGGGTTTCTATCTTGCCTTTGTGCAAGTTTAATTTCTTGGATAATGTTTTTGGTTATCCTGAGGATCTCTCTGATTTCATTCAGTTAGGATTGTCTAGTTTGATTTTTGAATTTCAAAATGTTGAGTTTTTTCTTTATAAGAGTCCTATCGCAGCCACTTCCAGCTATATCTGGCTTTGGTTCCTGGGTTTTCATTGGGGTTTTCTTTGTGTTTTCTTGGCTGTGTTTCTTAATTGTTGCTATCCTTTTTATTTTACAATGGTTGAACCACTTTCAAATCTTTGCTCCAAGCTTTCGATCCAGGAGGGTGAGAAAGAAAAAGTGGTGCTCGATAATGATTGGATTACTGAGGGACAAGGTGGGGCTAATAATTTCAGCTTGATTGGGAAGCTTTTCTCTAGGAAAAGAGTATTTTTGGAGAGTATGAGAAACGCATTGTTCCAGGCCTGGAAACTGGACAACGATCTGGTGGTGAAAGAGGTGGGAGACAAGGTCTTCCTTTTCCAGTTTGAAAATGAATTTGAAAAGGATCGGGTGTTGGTAGCGCAGCCATGTCGGTTTAGAGGGTCCTTGTTGGTGCTGAGGGAGCATAATGGAGATGAGCGACCAGAGGACATTGATTTTGGATTGTGTCCTTTCTGGGTTCCTATTTTTGGTTTACCACTGAATATGATGAATAATCGGGTCGGACTTGCAGTGGGGGAGTCCTTGGGGCGAGTGTTGGATGTTGATCAAGATTGGGGATTATATCTCATGGTTCGAGTGCTAATGGATGTCAGGAATCCATTGAAGAAGGGTATTACGATTACGACGCTGAATGGGGATCGTGATGTGGAATTCCGGTTTGAGGATATGTCCGACTTTTGCTACGTTTGTGGGATGCTGGATCATCAGAGGCCGGATTGTCCGATGGCGGTTCACATGTTGAAGACATTGGGTTTTGTGGAGGAGAAATTTTCTGCTCGTTTGAAGGCAGAATCGCCAATAGTAAAACCTAAAGGTTCTACGGCGGTGAGTGGAATGAGATCGCCATTGTCACCTGAGGCAGGAGCTCGAGGTTCGGTGCAGCAGTCTTTAGGGGCTCCAAGCAGATTTACAAACCAGGTGGAGAATCTGCAAATTCCAAGTAGAGCAGTGAGGAGAGCGATTTTTGGTAGGGATGGTGAGGTTTCATCGAGGGGTCCTAGGGAGGATGGTGGTGCTCCTTCTTTGCAGCTTGGTGGAGGGACAATTCGTGCGGCTCAAGAGCAGGCGCCTATGGGGATGAATGAGGGAGGATGGTCGCAGGGGCTGAGGCAGTTGGCAGCTTTTTCTATTGGACATAATCAATTGAGTGCTTCCCGGCGGCTAAGGAATTTTCCGACGAGGTCGGGAGATCCACGTCACAACTTTCCGGGAAGGTACTGGAAGCCTCCGGTATTCACGGATGAGGGAAGTACCGATTATGGTGGCACTTTGGGGCGTGGAGAGCGAGTCAAGGGGGATTCGGATTCGGTTACCGGCTTTACCGAAGTTTATGGGACTCATAGGGATCCTAACAAAGGGAAAGCTGTCATGGGGGCTGTTAAGAATCATGGAGGGCGGGATAGAGGGGTGATGGAGGGAGCGGGGGATTCGGATGGAAGGTCTGGTCAATTTTGGGCTAACTTGAGGCAGGATAGGAGCATGGGCTATTCGACTCAAATGATTCCAGGAGTTGTTCCAGCAAGACGAGGCCCTAGGGATAATAGTCCCAGGGAGGATCAATCAGTAGAGATTTTAGCAGATGGGCCTGCCAATGTTGATGGGGCAAAGGACATTTTTGATGGGAATGGGCTTAATCCTAGTAAGGTAGTGGTGGATATTGCTGGAGTCCAAGAGCAGAGGAATGTGCTTATATCTAAGACAGCAGAGGGTTTTGTTTTTGGTGCTAAGTCTTCCTCTTCATGTCAACGGCCTCGTAGAAAGTGGAAGGCAGCGGCTCGGGCAACTGATAAAAATTCATTTGAGGCTCTTTCACAGCAGCCTGAGGTGGGGAAAAAACGTGGATTAATGGGGGAAGCTTCAAAGACGGTGAAGAGATCTAGAGAAAATGAAATTGTGATGATCGATGCTGGAAAAGAAGTGCAGACTCGGGAAGCGACTGATGGGGCAACTACTGGAGATGAATCAACCAATGAACCAGCGGCGAGGATGGCAGGTGGAGACCATCCTTGCCGAGGCCAATGAATTGTATGGCATGGAACTGCCGAGGGCTGGGATCTTCTCTGACAGTTCATATTTTGGGTAGTGTAGTTAAAAGCAGTGTCCTAGCATTTTATTTCTTTCTGAAACAAAACGAAAACAATCCGAGATGGATTGGATTAGAGTTAAGTTAGGTTTTGATTGTTGTTTTTCGGTTGATTGTGTTGGAAGGACCGGTGGTCTGTCTTTGCTTTGGAAGAATTCAATAAATGTTTCTCTTTTATCGTATTCTTTGAACCATATTGATATAATGATTGTGGAAAATTCTGATAATTCTTGGAGATTAACGGGGTTTTATGGCCAGCCAGAGACTACTAGACGTATGGAGTCTTGGCAGCTTTTGCGAACATTGAAGCATCACTCAGAGCTTCCATGGCTCTGTTATGGGGATTTTAATGAAATCCTCTCAAATTCTGAAAAAAAGGGAGGTGATGCTAGGTCAAGTACCCAGATGAATGCTTTTAGAGAAGTTGTTGAAGACTGTGGCTTCATTGAGTTGCCGATTCGAGGTCCGAAGATGACGTGGAAAAGAAGAGTAAATGGTGATTATGTTTTTGAAAGATTGGATCGGAGCTTAGTTACACAAGCTTGGTTAGATCGGTTTGGGCATAGTTTTGAAGAACATATTCCATCCATCTTGTCCGATCATCTGCCATTAGCTATTTATGTGAATAAATTCCCAGAGCCTCATATTGCGAAACATCATGTGTTTAGATTTGAAAATATGTGGTGTGCTCATGAGGGCATAGGTGAAGTTGTTCGTAGTGCTTGGACTGATTCTGGAGGGTCTGATGTGGTAAGTAAATTACATAATTGTGGGATCACCTTGAAGCAGTGGGATCGAGCTGTGTTTGGGAACATTCGAGGCAGGATAATTTCTAAAAAAGCAGATTATGAGCGGCTTTATAACCTGGCACAGTTAGGAGGGGATTCCAGTGAGTTGCATCGATGTCAGGAAGATCTTAATGAACTCTTCAAGGGTGAGGAAGTAATGTGGAAGCAGCGGTCGAAAGTACAGTGGTTACGAGAAGGTGATCGGAATACAGGTTTCTTTCATGTTGTTGCTAACATGAGGCGAAGTAGGAATCTGATTATGGGTATTCAAGATGGTGAGGGTAGATGGCGTACGGAAGAGCATGTGATTAAGAGGGAGATCATGGATTACTATAAACAGATTTTTTCTTCTTCTAGGCCGAGGGAGGAAGACGTTTTATATGTTACTTCCAAGGTGACTGGTCGAGTAAATGGAGAGATGAGAAATCATTTAGAAGAGCCTTTTACAGGGGAAGAAATCAGAAAGGCGGTGTTTGACATGGATCCTGGTAAGTCTCCAGGCCCTGATGGTTTTACTCCAATGTTTTTTCAAAAATTTTGGAACATTATTGGGAGTGATATTATACGAATGGCTCTTTCTTTTTTAAATGATGGGATTCCATTGCCTGATATTAATGATACTTGTATAGTTTTGATTCCTAAGATTGACTCACCTTTGGAGGTTAAAGATTTTAGACCTATCAGCCTGTGTAATGTTATTTTTAGGATTATTTCTAAAGCACTGGCAAATAGGTTGAAAGTTATCTTACCAGCATTGATTGGGGAAAATCAAAGTGCATTTGTTCCTAATCGAATGATTTTTGATAATGCTCTTATTGCTTTTGAAACGGTGCACTTTATGAGGAATAAGAGAACTGGGAGGAAAAAGCATATGGCGTTGAAGTTGGATCTTAGCAAGGCATATGACAGGGTTGAGTGGTGTTTTTTGGAGAAGGTTATGCGAAGAATGGGTTTTCCTGATTGGTGGATCTCTATTGTAATGACGTGTGTTAAGACAGTAGAGTATTCAGTTTTGATTAATGGAACTAGGAGCCATAGTTTTAGCCCTACCAGAGGGATCCGACAAGGGGATCCTTTGTCCCCATACCTATTTTTGCTTTGTATGGAGGGTTTCTCGGCCTTGTTACAAGATGCAGTAATTAAGCGGAATATTGAGGGCATTGCAGTTAATAGAAATGCACCTAAGATCTCGCATTTATTCTTCGCTGATGACAGTATTCTTTTCCTTCGAGCAAGTGTAGAGGAATGTGATGCCGTGCTTGATGTCTTGCGGAAATTTGAGTTAGCTACAGGGTAGCAGATTAACATTGATAAGTCTGCTTTGCTCTTTAGCAAGAATGTGTCAGGAGAGCTACGAGAGGAGATTATGCAACATCTTGGAGTAAGGCGTATAATGGAGACTGATAAATATTTGGGTTTGCCTATCATGATTGGCAAATCACGGAAGAGAGAGCTGCAACTGATCAAGGATAGGCTTTGGAATCGGTTGAGGAAGTGGCATGGTAAGTTATTATCGGTAGCAGGTAAGGCAATTATGGTTCAAGCTGTAGTTCAAGCAATACCGGTGTATTTGATGAATTTTTTCAAATTTCCAAAGACTTTTGTTCACGAACTTAACATGTTGATAGCTAATTATTGGTGGGGTGATAGAGAGGGAAAAAAAGAAAATTCATTGGTGTAATTGGAGTGATTTATGTGTTTCAAAATTTGACGGGGGTTTAGGATTCCGAGATTTTGAGGCCTTCAATTTGGCTTTACTTGCTGAACAGTGCTGGCATTTGATGCAAAATCAGGAATCCTTGAGCTACAGGTTGTTGAAGGCAAAGTACTTTTGGGGTTCAAATTTTATGAAAGCAGGTCTCGGTAGGAATCCCTCCTTTATTTGGAGGAGTCTCCTTGCTGGGAGAGCTGTTTTGGAAGAAGGATGTCGTTGGAGGGTGGGAGATGGTTTTAATATTAAGGTGTTTGGTGATAAATGGATTAATCATCCTCCAATCTTCAGGCCGAGGCCAAGATGTGAGTTAGGTCAGCCCATGGATTTACGGGTTAGTGATCTTATTGACTTTGAATCTCGTATTTGGAAGTCTGAGCTGTTAGAGGAGCTACTAGTTGAGGAGGATGTGGATAAGGTTCGATGCTTACCAATTTTGCATGTTCCGATGGGTGATTCCTTGATATGGAATGAGGATCGGATGGGGTGTTTTTCAGTTCGATCAGGTTATTTTGTAGCAAGGAAAGTCTTGGGAAGAGCTGCTATTGACATTGGTAGCAGATTGCCTCTGTGGAGAATCATTTAGGAAGCTGATGTCTATCCTAAGATTAAGTTTTTTGTCTGGAGGTTGGTGAATTCTTGGTTACCTGTGAAAACTGTGTTAAGGGGGCGGGGTATGGAGATTGATCAGGCTTGTGTTGTATGTGCATCTTCCAACGAGTCAATTTACCACTTGTTTTTTAGGTGTCCGTTAAATAGTGCTGTTTGGGGAATTAAGTGTCCATGGTTACAGCCGTTTTTATTGCAATGGGGAGAAAGAGATGACTTCTGGAATGGTTTATTTGCCCATATAGTACAGTTAGGTTCATTTCAATGCCTAGTTGTTACATTATGGTATCTTTGGGGTAACCGTAACCTTTGTTATCATGAGAATGTGTTCCACTCACCGGAGAAGATGTCATCATCCATAGATTATCATTTGGAGCAGTGTAGGAATATACAAGAACCCTCTGTTATTCCAAACAGAGTGCGAGAGGCAGAGGCTAGATGGTCACCACCAGCAGGAGCTGTGCTTAAAATCAATGTGGATGCTTCTTTCTTTCAGAACCAGCATCGAGCGGGATTAGGTGCGGTGATTCGGGACTCGACTGGACAGATCCATGGCAGTGCTATTCAATCTATCAGATTCGTACAGGATGCATTGGCAGCAGAGGTATAAGCAATACACTTGGGATTGCAGTTGGCTAAGGACAATGGATATCGAAATTGTGTATTGGAAAGTGATTGTTTAGTTGCTGTAAATGCAGTTAAGGGAAGGACAGGTATACATTGGGAAGGTTTTTTGCTACTTGAAGAGGTTTGGGATTTAGCTAGTTTTTTTTATCACATCTCATTTTATACATGTTAAAAGAGAGGCTAATTATTGTGCCCATAGTTTAGCAAGATTAGCTAGTTCTAGTGATGTTAACTATGAGCGATATTGGTCTTTACCACCCGATGTTTGTAACCCGGATCTTTGATCTTTGATCTTCGTTTTAATATAAGTTTCAGATTACTTTCTCAAAAAAAAATTCTTAAAATAATTATTAAAAAAAATTAGATAGGCATTTGGACGGGTCTTGATCTTAATATTTGATAAATGGGCCGGACTTAAATAAAAGTTTGAAGTCCGTTTTATAAATGGGTCAGGCTTGAACAACACTAATTACATTAATCTTAAGACTAGGCCCGGCCCAGCCAGTCCCATGAACAGGTCTAGACATAAATGGGGCAGAAGATTTTTATTCTAAGTAAAAAAAATGAAGATTATAAAACCCAATAGTGTGAAGGTAAGTTGGTTTAGCTTTGATTTGATGAAGAGCTGCTGTGACATGTGAGCCAGAAATGAAAAAGGCAGAAAGATAAATATGTAAACTTAGCTTCCCCTTCTGACTTTGGTTTTTCTTTTGATTGACTATATTTAAAGCCAAGTTAATAAAAGGGGCTACTGACTCAGCAAAGTAGATGTCAACATTGTTGTAAATAAACCCACCCAAACTTTTTTTTTCTCTTTCCCTTCTTCCTGCAAACCTTTGTGTATAAATATATATATATATATATATACACCACTCACATGGCTATGACACTATTTGAAAGCTCCATATCTCAAAAGCCAAGAAAATTTTAAAAGAGAGTGAGAGAGACAAAGAAGTAGAAGGAAATTTGGAGGTTGAAAAAAAGTGGTAATTAGGCCATGGGAAGACCTCCTTGCTGTGATAAAGTTGGTATCAAGAAAGGTCCATGGACCCCTGAGGAAGACATCATTTTAGTCTCTTATATCCAAGAACATGGCCCTGGAAATTGGAGATCAGTTCCTACAAATACTGGTAGTTTTTCATCTCCCTCAACTCTTTTAATTTTCTTTTTCTCTTTCTTTCTTCATGTTTCTATGATGAAAAATGGGAATTTCATATAGTTTTTGCCTGATTAAATTTCATATAGTAATTTTTACTAATAATGATTTAAATTAATCTCTTGTTGTTTTTGGTTTGGAAAAAAGGGTTATTGAGATGCAGCAAAAGTTGCAGGCTTAGATGGACTAATTACCTTAGACCAGGAATCAAGAGAGGCAACTTTACTCCTCATGAAGAAGGCATGATTATTCATTTGCAAGCATTACTGGGTAACAAGTAATCCTCAATTTTACATCTTCTTCAAAATTTTTTTTCTTTCTTTAAGATTAATTCAATATACTTCAATGAACTTCTTAGTACTTATATCAGTTGATTTTTAAAGTCTGCAAATTAATTTTTGTGACTTTTTTGTGTGTTAAAGATGGGCAGCCATAGCTTCATACCTACCACAAAGAACAGATAATGACATCAAGAATTACTGGAACACCCACTTGAAGAAGAAGCTAAAGAAGTTTCACTCAGCTTTGGACCCAATCATGGCTCCTCAAGATCATCACTCCAAAACCCAACAACTCAATGGAAAAGATAATCATTTTGCTTCCTCTTCTTCTTCTTCAACTACTTCTCTTAGGCTTAATCAAACCAGCAGCTCTTTATATGCTTCAAGCACTGAGAATATCTCAAGGCTTCTTGAAGGTTGGATGAGATCATCTCCAAAGACTAACCCAACTGATCATCAAATTCTCAAAGAAAAATGGAGTCATGAGTTTGATAACAATAATAATGATAGTATTGGGAGCACTTCGGCTGCAACAAATTCTTTGCAAGGGAAAGTTTATAGACCGAAAGCTGAACACGAAGGCGGTAACGAGTTGATCTCTCATGAAGAGTTTGAGTCCATTTTATCGTTTGATCAGAACGTGAACAATGTTGCATGGGAACATAAGTCTACTTGTGATTCTACTTCGAAGCCAGATCATGATTCTGGGAATGAGGATCTTGATATTAAGGTCAATAATAATAACGTGGAGAGGAAGCAAAACAAGAACAATGATAATAATAATAATCCTCCATTATCATTTCTTGAGAAGTGGCTCTTGGATGAGAGTTCTGCAGGCCAAGTTGAAGAGATGAATCAGATGTTGGAACTGTCTTCAATTTTCTAATTAAGAAGTTCTTCTTCTTAATTCCTTTTGTTTTTGCCTCTCTTTTTTTTCTTTTGTTCCTTCATTTTAATTTTTAAGCTTTTTAATTGGAAGAAAGAAAAAAAAGTTTGAGAGAGTTTCTTCCTAGGGTTTAATTGAATCTTTTTTTTTTTATTTTGGGATTCTGATAAAAGAAAGAAGTTGG
Source organism: Corchorus capsularis (assembly GCA_001974805.1). Classification (NCBI taxonomy): domain Eukaryota; kingdom Viridiplantae; phylum Streptophyta; class Magnoliopsida; order Malvales; family Malvaceae; genus Corchorus; species Corchorus capsularis. The sequence continues at coordinate 26,558 of AWWV01009116.1, forward strand.
GATCTCTTATTAATTAGTCTTAACAAATGTAATTAGACTTTGATGTTTCTGTTTGATTTACCTACTTTGAAGGTAGCATTAATTAATTTCTCTCTTTGTTTCTTTTATGATGTATTAGTTTGAGTAAACTTAATTCAGATTGATCATTCTAATTACCAATCCAAGCATTGTATTTGTACATATACATGCATTATATTCATAATAATTAATCTAGAATTATCAATCAAATTATAAACTAGCTTAAAGCTTGAGTTTCAATTAATGAAAAATATAACAATATCCCAAAAATGATTATTATATTATTATTTTATCTTTTAGCCATTAAAGAATCCATATGATACCATATAGGCTTAGATGGGTATCTAAATCTATGTGTAGGAGACTTTGAACACAATTCTATCCCTTGATATTGACACCATAAAGCTTTAGGCTAAGTATAAGTTTGAGGTAAATTATTGGCATAGCCTCTCTATAATTGAAACTAAAATTTAAGAAGGTCTAGAAAAGCGACTATAGGCTTAAATACATGCTGCCTACTTTTGCTGCATGGATTTTATAGCAGCACACATACTAAGAGAAATTAATTGAATTTTTATTATTATTAGTATAAGGAAAGCAAACACTCTATCTTTTTCTTACTTATTGGTCTCTCAGCAAAAATAGGCCTAATTAATAAGTTGTTTGAAGCAAAGAATGTGACTTATGCTAAAAGAAAAATAGAGAAGAATAAATGAATAATAATAATTAACCATATATAAGGTTAAATGGGATTGGTGTCACGAAAGTCTTGCAACCAAATAAGGCAAAATGGGTTTCTTTTTGAGAAATCATGAGAGGGGAAAACATGTGATCTTAATTGACCTTTTCGGTGTGAGAAAGCTGAAAATATTGTGCCAATATCTATCTTTACCATGCCCAAAACAAATTTTATTCATATAAGAAGTGTGGGAAGAAAGAAGAAAAGGGTTTTTTGCCTTTGATCCCATTGCTGCTGCTTCATGAGAGGGCATTCACAGATTGCTAACCACCAACCGAAACGAGACACATGTCACGCGGTCCCCCCTCTTTTGATATTATAAGTTTTGAAGAGATTTAAGCAAGATACTCCTTAATAAAAAGATGAGCAATTTCAGTAAAATGAATGCAAAAGAGAAATAAATGATATGAAATAACTCAAAGGGTTAAAAAAGGATGAGCAATTTCAGTAAAATGAATGCAACAGTAGCAGTATAGCAGCAACCCTCTTGTCACCTTATTAAGCTATGGTTTCTTTGATTGGCAGCAGACAACTAATATATGAGCTGCAACAACTATACTTGGAAACCCTTTATAAAGATATGTAGTAAAATTTAATGTTGTTCTTCAATGGCTAAGCTATAATAAATTAAACAGCTGAAAGTTAATCCATGCACTTCACAAAGTTTTACATTTTTATCTTGGAAAGAATAACAATGGTTAATTTTCCATAAAGATCAATGCCTTTTTCTGACTATTTTTAATTAGACAAGATATCATAATATGTAGATTTTAATTAGACCTGCTAGAACTTTAAATATATATTGTAATATAATTAAAGTACCCTAGTATATATATTTGATATAGTAAATTCTGACTAATTTAGATTCGAATCACCCTGAAAAATAAAGGAAAACTCTTCTCATGCCTATCTTCTTACAAGACCTGAATCCGGAACCTTGTTTAAATATCATCGAACTCCTCCACTCAACCTAATAGATATATTGGTTAAAACCCATTTTGTTTGCTTAGAGAAATTAGATAGAAATTCCTCTATATACAATTTCCCAATTATTTGTAACTTATATATACTATTTGACTAAAGGGCATGTGAGAGGTACTCTAAAAAATTAAGTGAAAAAGAGGGAACCTCTTTTTGCTGGAAATTGAATATATGGGATATAAGCCTGTGATAAATTAAAGGGAGAGTGTTGTATTCATTTATTTGATGTAAAGCATAGCAGCTGTGCCCTTCCAATTACTTTGCTTCACTGTCAGGCAAGATATATATGTTTCTCCTATATACAGTAACCCTTCTTTTCTTTTCTTTTTTTCTTTAAAAAATTTCATCTTCTGAAATGTTTAGTACTCTGTTTTAAGAAGCATATGATTTGCAGCTAAACTGCCACTCTGTCTTGCCCTTGTAAAAGTTTAATAAAAAAAAAAAACAGTAGGAAAAATATTGATCTCTTCATAGTTTATGCTGCAGCATGCATTGAATTTTTGGGTTTTCAGAGTATTCACTATCAAAATAGTAAATGTCAGTACCAATTTCAGAACATTTTGGTGTTGATTAATTCACAGGGTTTTTTTTATACTATCTTCTGTGTACAGATTAAAGTGTAAAAAATCATCTGTAGTTGTTTCCATGCAAATTTAATTATTTTTCATGCATAAAATCCCACCCACTCTTTTAGCATAACTGGGAATTTTGAGAGGATCAAGATGAAATTTTAAAGACCTGAAATCATTAGAATATCTTTTTCCATTGATATACTTGAAGTTATTAGAATTTAAATCGTAACAGAATTAATAGTCTAACACTCTATTAACATGCTGTTAATATGCAAAATTTTGATTTCTTGGCCTACAGTTAAACTGATATAATCAAATTATGGGTGATTTGGCAGATAAATATGTAAGAAAAACCAGGGACCAATCATATATGCATAATTGAAGAGTTAAGTAATGATGAATTTTAAAGAAGAAAAGGGGAAAATGGAAAGGTGGACACAGATTTTTGATGTACTAACATTTCTCTGCTCCTAATTCTGCAAAGTGCATTTGCATATGGGCAAAGGACAAAGACAAACTGAGCAATCTCTGTTTTGTTTTGTAAGTGATTTTCATACTCAAGTTAAACTGACACACCAAATCTAGCTCCCAACACTCCCCATCCCAATCCCAATCTGAGACATGGGAGTACTCCTTTATGTTCTACTGAAAAAAGGTCCACAAAAGGATTCATCAGATAGATTTTCAATGAGCCCATTTAATTTTGTTAGGTTTACTTTCTATGTCTAATATTTTTTTTATTGCTTTAAATGACCCTTTAACTTGTTAGGTTTAGTCACTAAATTTAACCATGTGCTAACCATAGATGACTGAATTTTAGTTTTTGTGATTCCTTCCCCTTTTTCATTCACAACTCAATATTTTTTTTCTGGGTTTGCAATCTTTCAAATTTATTGTAAATGTGAGCTATTCATTCTTTAACACGCTATTAAAGTTATCAAGCATTTGCCTTGCCGGTAGAGTGTTGGACTTCTAGTTCCAGTAGGTAGGATTCGAATAACATTTTCAAGTAAAAAAAAAAACACACTATTAAAATATAAATAAAATTTACGCGGATATGTACGTCTAAGTATCATAAACATGCATGGGTAATTAATGATGCAATTTATAGGCAATGATAAGTAGTTAGGTTTCATGGAATCCCTTTGATCTCTTATGAAAAATGAACGGAACAAGAGCAACTGAACTAATTGGAGACTAACCCCTTCTTGAAATGGTTAGGTATCAAGTAATTCCCTCTATAAGTACAGTACTCTTCAAAGTTCAAAACCATTTAATGTATATGAGAATTGTGAAGAATGCACAAATCTTGATTTGTCTAATTTTTTTGTTTTTTTTTTTTTAAGGAAATTTAATCAGAGGCCAAAAGGTTTTAATTTAATGAAAACCCTACACATCACTTTCTAGCATTACTATCATCTCTACCTAACCTTGCAAGGTTGGCATGTGAGATAAGAGCCACCTCCAATGGTTATGATCCTCATGAATACTAGCCCCTCCTTCTCCCATATAGCAAAAATATATATTTGCATTTCTACTTTCTTCAATTTGGGACCACCCAAAAAAAAAAAAAAGATTTAATTAGACTGCAGACAGTACACTTATTATCTGTGAGTAAAAGAAAAAATGGCATTTCATGATGTGGGGCTAAATTTAACTCTGATTTATATATGATTGGGTATCAATGAAAATTAAAATTGAATATTTATAATAATAACTAATATAGTAATACAAGAAATATTTCGATTTAAAGGTATCATACTTGAATTTCGACACAAATGATGTGAGATTTATGAAATAGAAAAGGTCGAAAAGGTTAATATATCACTCTCATTTGCAGTACAATATGTACGGGGAAATTAGATATATTTTTAAGGAAGATAAATTAATCAATTAATAATAATTAATTAGGTATTAAGAAACTAGATAATTAGTGTGCTATGGTAATTGATCATAGTTTTATTACATAGTATTAACATATATATGATGATCCCAGTCCCACAGCTATGAATGAAAATATAAATATAAATATAAATATTGTGTCGTATTCTCAAAAACATGTTTACTGTTCACTCTTTTTCTCTTTGGCTTAAATCAACATCTAAGCTATAATGATGGGAAAATGAAAGTGTACAGTACTTATAATACTAAGTCCAAGTGCATTAAGTGTGATTGCTTTATGGCCTTCAAATTAGGCTAGGTATATGGGCCACAAAAGTGAGTGAAAGCATAGGCAAATTTTGAAAATCCCTCTATGAAAATCTCTAGAAATTTTGAGAAAACAAAAAATTAATATTAGTTTCAATTGAGGGTAGTGGGTTTCTTCAATGAAATTTTATCATAAAAGCTTAGTAATTGCTCTAATAAATTAGATAATGTGCATATATTAAGACTAAGAAGTTAAGATATGCATGTGCATGGGCGACAAGTTGATTTTTTCTTGCCTCCTTGAATGATTCCACATGCCTATATATATGAAAATAATAAGATAATATTGAAAATTTATCTCATACATCATCGGAATTTCTAACAAATATATGATCAATTAGAAGGAGGAGGTTGACAAGTATGGTCTTTTTGTAAAACTGTACTAGTAACAATAACTAAATAAGCCATTCTTCTTAATATGGAAGAGTAGCAAAATTTTGAATTTCATAGTTTATAAATAAATGTAATGTTGAGATTTGAGCTCTAATACATGTGATCAACATAAATGAGAATTTTTGTATGATGTTATTTCTGATGGAGACTAATCCTCCAAATAAATGGCACCAAATTGGTTTCATACGTAGAAATAAAAAATCAAAATACCAATCAATGTCAAAATTAATTAAAGCAATAAATAAATTAGGATAATACCACTATATAGTATAATTATGTTCTAGTGACTAGAGTAAGTTTGGGTCATATGCTAGATTTAGCTAAAATAATACATTGAATATTATCACTCCTATTAATGAATCTATCTGTAAGTTGTATGATGTGGTGCATTTTACAAATTTTTACTCCAAAAGAGTTTAAGATGTTTCTTCACTAAAAAAAGCACCCTTTAAGAGATATATATAATAATAAATATGATAACTAAAAAAGTTTAAACCGATGCCTTGTGTCGAGTTTAAGGGTACGTTTGGTTGGGAGTGATCTTTGATCACCTGTGGTGATTTTGGGTGGTGATCGCAGGTCACTCCATTTAGTTATACTTTTTTTAAAGAGTGGTGATCCGATTATCCCCTGATCACCTCTCGGAGAGATGATCCGATCACCCCTCTAAGATCACCAGTGATCTGGAAGTGATCCTAACCAAACACCCCCTAAAAAATTTAATATCTTTCAAAATAAGATCTCATGTTAGAGTCCTGTGAATGCATAAAATAAATGCTACTAATAGAGATTTTCTCGGTTTGGAGTTTGATGAAACTCCATTCCGGATTAGTCAATTTATCAAAAAAAAAAAAGGACCTTGATTTTTAAGAGCTTCCTTCAAATTATAAGGTTTTCCAAGGCTGAAAGTTTCCAGCCCATCACCTCTATTAATTAATTATGTTCAAACATGAGATATTTTGATTTAGGCATTTAGCCAAGTTATATTTCATGGGGTCTTTACCCATAAGGCTTATTAAAGGAGATATAAATGTGCTGAATCTCTTCAGAAGCAAACCATCCCTCATAATCTTTTTGATTAAAATGCTAATTTAGGTCTTATCCTATGAGTTTTGTTTCTCTTCCATTGGTAGTTCACTGATTTTTGAAAGGAATTAAACCATCAATCAATCAAATAAATTGCATAAAACATCCACATCTCTCTTATCTAGAAAAATCTTCATAAATTGCTTCCTATCATCAATGGAAATGAGATTGTGTGTTCATTTAAATGTATTCCTTTGATAAAATACATTAAACTCAAAGAGGGATTGAAAAATAATTAAATCTTGCTTGCATGATTGAAAATTTGTAAAAGGGTGCATTGGGGAACAAAGAATTTTCCAATAATGGGATTCCTGAAATCATACTCATTACATTCTCTTATCCTGAGATTGTTATCAGAATAGCTGGCAACAAAAAAATCCAATAGCAAATTTGTATAAAATGCAGTTTCAGTGGACATCTTAAAAGTTTGTGTCATAAAGTTGTTTCATGTCATAGATCCTTAAATCAGGATTACCTAGACTAGTTTCCAACACATCATTTCTGGAAGTGGATATTCTACCAAAATTAGCATTTCAAACGAATGTATGCATATCAATTCCTTTTTCCAGAACTGGATTCCCAGCCATCTATTACAAGTTAACTAAACAAAAACACCTTTGCCAGTTGGGTTGAAAAGGATAACCTGGGAGAAAGAGACATGAAACAATGACTTCAAACTAGCAATAACTTAAGAGACAGGGGATGTTCACCGAAATGGGATTTGTTTGACATGATATATAAGAAAGTTTATCAGCTAAAAATGGAAATGTAACAAAAAAACAATTGGAAGACGTATTTAACAATACCGGTTTTAGCAGAGCATTAAGTAATCTATTAGCCTGTCTGGAATACTGCATACTTCCACCCAAAGCAACCGAGTGAAGAAATGGTTCTGAGTAAATTATGGTTTAGACTTTCAAAAATGAGAAGTTGATAATGATTTTTCAACATCTATATTTGTCTCACATGCATTTAGCAGTACTAAATTTGGCAACCTAAGAAATGGCTGCAATCACATTTTTACATTGTACCCATCTTCATATTGACTCCTTAGCTATGAGATCATCCTTCAATGGCACCAAACAGAAGGTAGCAACATGTTATGCAGTATGTTTGCCTAAGCATTTGGATTACCAGTAGGAAAACATGATCAAAGAATGATGATGGGAAAGTTAGTATTCGAGAGAAATCTTGTATTTGACTCCTGTGCCTTCATAAAAATTGCACCTAGACAACAATATATATATAAGATAAAGCAAGGCTAAACGCTTCCACATGTAGATGCAAAAGTTTACCAGGAAAGGTGTTTACCTGTCAGGTAGTATATTGGCCAATTTGCGTTTGAAAGAATGTGAATTGAACTCCATTGTACACTCAATCTTCCAGAAAAATCTGCACTATCTTACTTGCATTTGTTGAACCTCGTCTTGTATAGAACTAAAAAGAACAGTTGGAATGTACCTCTCACCAAAGCTTGGAAATATAACCTATATCATTAAGAACCATTGATGCACAAATCAGAATGATGTACTCAGTTGATTGCAGCTATCTGATAAAATAGTGATGAACTGATAATACTGAGAAACTCTGTCTGTGTGTGTATGAGTTGGTGGTTTTAGGTTTATGCATGCTGTTCGTCTGTCTCGATGGTAGTGTGCACTGGAAAGAAGAGCTTAAGTTGAAAGCAATTTTGAGCTCTAACTGAAACTGAAAAAATGATTTGAGGTCTCAATTTTCTTGCTCTCCCTCTTAAAAAGCTTAACATAACCGCATGCTCACCTTCAGTTTGATTCAATTAGTGTACTAACTGAGCATGAAAGGTCATTGCTACCTATTAGATAAGTAGAAAATAATACAGGATTGTGTTCTTGGAAGCAGTTATAAAAAAGAATTTAAAATTTACATCAGCAGTCTGCAGTCCCATACAAAAGAAGACAGATTATTAGACAAACAAATTGGCATCACTTGAACTAAATAGCATAAATTTCATTGATCCCCCTTATATGCAATCAAATTCACTACCTAAATGGATCTGATAAGGACATTATCATTTTCCCCAATCAGTCCATTTCTCAGCCGACAACCAACCCCAGAAAAATTTATACTTTCACTAGATTGAAACCATGATGACCTGCAAGCGTTATGTGGGCCTTTTAAATCTTGCAACGGTTGAGATCCCTCCAGTAATTTGGACAGAGAATAACCAATAAACTCGTAGTCATTGTCCATACTACAGAACCCACACATGTCAAGGTGAAATTTGGATGCTGATTATTATTGTTCCAAAAAGTAGAGGAGGATTTCTACCCAAAAAATAAGTAATGGAGGAAAGCCATGTCCAGCCTGGTGCATGGCATTGAACTTCTTTAAGCTACCTAATGCCATGTTAATGCAGTGCTCTAGGAGAGGTTAATTCCAAATAACCTAGCCCCCTAGATAAGTTTGAAATCAATACTAGTTTTACTGTTTCAAATTTCTAGCCAGATATATACATCAAGACTAAAATCATATGGCAAATATTGTACTCCTTTCATAGAAAGACAATTAAAACAACGTAAGTTTCAAGTTCTCAAGTAATTATATTGAAATATATTTAATTGTAACCCGAATCACAAAGAAAATGAAAAGAAAAGAAAAAATCTCACCACAATAAGTTTTCCAGCATTCTCAGGCCTTTTTGCTAAGCTAATTGCAGCAGCTGCAGCAGCTCCTGATGAAATGCCAACCTAGAGATAAAGTAGACTAATCTATTAGTAGAACTGGCTGGGCTTGAAATATTGCAATTAATATAAATTATTACAAGCTTAAACTGGACAGTTTGTCATAACTGACGCATAAGTAAGAAACTCAATGCACCTCCTACAACACCTCCCAGCCACCGCACAGGACCCAACAAAAGGGGGGAAAAGTACTAGTAGCAACAACGCTACACTGTCTACTAAGAGCAAAAGTTTTGGGGTTGACCATCTAAACTGGCCTAGTGAAAAGGTGTTAACTAAATCATTTGTAGGCCTCTTATCACGAAAGCTGAAAGCCCAACATAAAGGAGGAAAGATTATTAGAAGCATCTACACTAAAATATATTTGAATATTACCAGTAGACCTTCCTCCAGTGCTAATCTTCTCGCCATATCAACAGCTTCATCATTGGTGATCTACATTTTTATGCCAACAGAATCAATATCAAAAGTTTATGTAACCAAGAAAAAACTCAATGGATCAAGTTCTGAGTGGACTTCTAGGAATCAAATGCAATGCGATATTATACTGCAAAATCATCCTACATAATGCAAATCCATAGAGAGATTCTAAAAAGATGATGACTGGAATTTTTATAAACAAATACATCCAGAATCATCTCAAACAACAAGGTTGATTGAGAGTTGGCAGAACATTCATTTTGTTAGATGTCCCATGAGAAAACAACATTATAATTAAGCCAGAAACTATATTGTCTTACATAGACAGCAAAATCCACTCATATTAGACTTATATGACTTGATATGATAGGTAGACGAGGACAATCCTCTGCATGTAAACTGCACCAAAGTTATCTTTGATAATGCACCAAAAAGGAGTACACATAAAATGTCAAGATACCTAGTATACACTTCCACAACATTCATAGGCCAATAGTTATAGTATTGATAATTGATAAAGAGCCTAGAATTTTCTCACAAGTTGACCTCCTGATATGCTATAGCTCTTATGTGTTGCTTTTTTCGTTCAAAGAAGTTTCCTGTTGAATGGATTTACACAGTTCATGTTCTCCACTGACTTAGATACGCAGGCTCTCATAGGAGACCATTTCTCATTATAGGATGTTATAATTTTTGACATATCTTGTTGGAGGTCAGTCAAACTATTCATTGCAAGAATGAAGAGAACTCTCTAGTGAACTGATGCTAACCCAATATAATTGGACAGGAAAAATGTCAGAAGCAACTGAAAAGAATATTTGACATAACCACATTAATGTTATCCCTAAAACTAGATTTGTACAGAACAGAATGTTGAAAGCACAGAAAAACTAAGAGTCTAAGTGACCTTCTACATCCTGAAAAGGGAAGAAGGGCCAAAGTAGTGGGAAAAACAATCTTCACCTTGATAACTTCATCAAGCACTTTAACGTCCAAGATGCTTGGCACATAACCTGCACCAAAAATATCTATGCTATTAGAAGCAAAGGCAAACAGTCCAATCAAGTAGAAACAGGGAAGAAAATTTATGTTGTGAAAATAAAAAGATTTTGACCTGGGTTTTCTCCAGAGATTATACTCCTCTCGGCAGGTTCCACTCCAACTACCTGAGTAAACAATAAATAACAGGGGAGAAATTACACATGTAGTCAATGAGAAGATAAAGGATTCAGATAGATGCTGCCCAAAACACATAAACATGAGCAGGTTTATAAAACAACTACACAGTCTAGCAGGACCAACCCTTGCAGAAAGTTTAGTACTGCCGTTATTAAAGAGAAAAGAAAAGAAAAGAAATGCAATAATGAATGTTATGGAAATTTCACCCACATAATAAAATCATCACTTATAACTAGAAACGAGCTTGAGAATCCCAGTGAGCACTGAGCACTAAAGCCGTCAAACTGAAATGAACTTCATGACATGCTTAATCATTTTATTTTTTTTAAAAACACCTTAATTTCCTTTTTCATCATTTTCAAGTATCTCCCAGTGCCTGTAACAGTACCACCAGTTCCAATTCCAGCGACAAGCATGTCAACATAACCCAATGTATCCTCCCATATTTCTGGTCCTGTAGTTTCGAAGTGAATCTGCAGTTCATACAAAAATATATTTTTACAATAACGATCTCTTAATAAATAGCTGTTTGATGTTAACAATCAGCCATTAGGCAAATCAACATATTTTAAACAGCTCTACAGTCGGTAAAGACATTCATTACCTTTGTGTTAGCCTTATTATCAAACTGTTGAAACATAAAAGCATTTGGAGTGTTAAGCACAATTTCTTCAGCTTTATCAACAGCTCCTTTCAACCCCTTTTCTGGGTCTGTCAGAACAATCTCTGCTCCAAATGCACGTAAAAGGATTCTCCTTTCAAGGTTTATAGAAGCAGGCATCGTTACTATAAGCTTATATCCCTTAATTGCTGCAACAAAAGCAATTCCAAGTCCTGTATTTCCACTTGTTGGTTCGACTAATATGGTCTGCGTATGGACATAACAGGCAAAAATCATTAAGGAGTACTAAACACAATCATCCCAATCGAATTGGTAGTTTCCAATGTGCAAACTTTAAGACTCTGAGCCCCAGTAATCAAAATCAAAGGCATATTTGAAGAGGGTTTCATGAGCACTAGCAATAAAGAGAGCAAAGCTTACCTTGCCAGGAGATATTGCTCCACTATCTTCAGCCTCGGATATCATGCTAAGACCAATCCTGATATGTCAATCATTGAAAAACAGAAAAAACCAGTCATTTGTCCCCTACTTTCAATAGGCATACATGAAAACCAGCTAAGAAGATACAGATAAAAGAACATAACGACGTCATGCATAGCTTTTACAATCCTCCAGGTCATTAATGACTTCAAGTATAAGCAAACTGATGATTCGTGCCAAAAGGGTGCAGCCCCTTTGCATATCAGGAAACACTCACTGAAAGAAATTGCTATTTAACTACCATAAAAAGCTAAAAACATGACTGTACACTACAGAATAGACGAAACATTTACCTGTCTTTGACACTCCGACAAGGTTCCATTGATTCAAGTTTTGCAGCAATGTTTGCCAAACATCCTTCTGTCACTTTGTTGAGATATATCATTGGAGTACTCCCAATCAACTATATCAATTTTGTCACAACTGCTAAAAATCAGTAGAGGTTTTGAAACATAAGCCTTACTATCAAAGGAAAAAACTATGGCACTACCACCAGCAAGGCAACATGTTATTGGCCTAGATGTAAGAACGATGGTTTCAACGTTGAACTCTAAAATCAGCATATAATTGACAGCAACATGGTCAAATGATAGGTACTAAGCTACGAACTTGACATGACTAGATTTTATTGAATCATTCTAAGTCTTAAGCTCGAAATTTAATAACCACCAAATAATGGAGGTTGAAGAAACAACAAAAAAGGGAAAAAAATTCACATCCTAATCCTTATAAATTCACAGCATAATTCACAATAAATATTAATCCAGAAAAAGGGGTCTATCATTGTGTAATCAATCACTTAATTAAATTATGTTAAGCATAGAACTTTTCCCTCTCATTCTATCAATAGCCAACAAATTTTCACCAGAAATACAATCTTAAGTCCACACCAATTACAATTTTCCCCACTTAGGAAAACTACCCTACACCCATTTGAAATCTTATCCAAACAATGAAAGCTCAGAAATTGAAACATCAAAAAATGCTATATTACCAAAAAAAATCATTTCTCTTCTATTTTACCCGCTTCAAGAAAAACACCAAAAACCCTCTGCTAATTAAAGACAAGAACTTTAAACAAAAAATTTACAATGAAGCTTTACTTGAATTGAAGGTGAAAATGGGTAAAAGCAGAACCTGGGTTACATCCTCAGCAATGTTAACAGCTTCAAATTCCTCTTCTTGTTCTTGTATTTCTTCTGCTTCTACTTCTTCTTCTTCTTCTTCAACTACTAACGAAGAAGCTTTTCTTCTTGTAGCAAAGGTGCCATTTTTAACATTGAATTTAGTTTTACTAGAAAATGAAAAGTTGAGTGAAGCCTTGAAAGGTATTAAACGGTGCGGTGCAGGAAGAGAAACAAAGGGTTTTGAAGGAGGAAGATAAAGCAGAGAAGATGACAGTGCCATTTTTCTTTTTGGGGGGTCCGTTTTGTTCTGCTAAGGTTTTTGTGAGGTTTTAGATTGGATTTTTTGTTCTTCACTTATAAATTTTTTGTTCTTTTTGGTTATAGACCCCTTATATTTGTTTGATTACAAATTCAACCTTATTAAAATTGCAATTGTACCCCTAATTTTTTTTTGTCACTTTCCGAACCTTTCTTTTTTCTCTTGCAATTTAACCGTACAATTAATCCAAAAATAAGCAAGAAATTTTTTTATTTTTAACTGTGATTTTAACTATAAATACATATATATAGAGGTAAATTCGGATTAGGATTTTTTTTTGGTATCAAATCCGCCTCGGATTAGGATTTGGTAACTACGTACGTAATTATTAGGATTAAAAAACCAATATATAAATGCAAGCTATTTTTCACCAACAAATTTTCACCAGAAATACTCTTTAAGTCGACCCAAATTCTTCTTCCATTCATCAGGTATTGATTCGATATTATTGATAAAAGTTCATTAGAGGAATTAGAAAAGAGCAATAATGGTGAAAGTCAAGCTTTCAAAGGCTAAAGGGTATCGCTTCCTTCCCACCGAAGAAAAACCCAAAAACAAGAAGCGAATTTACGCAGAGGTTGATGGATTTAATGCAATGAATTCAGATTCCACCGTGAAGAAGAAGAAGAAGAAGGTTTGTGCTAATTATGAACAGAAAAATCATAATTCTGGGAAACTTGGTCATCAAGAAAATCACAATCCAACCATGGATAGGGTTATTGATCATAGTTCTGTTTCCATTAATGAGAATGAGGAGTTTAACCTAGAGGATTTCGTGAATGCGCTTGTTTTGCAGATGAAGGAGATGGAAAAGCAAGGGGAGAAATATAAATTTGATGAATTAATTTACAATCAAGAAATTCATCATAACTCAATCTTGCTCGACCAACCCATGATCTTCAAAAGCTGCAAATCTATTCAAGCACCCAATGGAATGAACCGACTTTAGGTCATTTGAGGACCAATTGACTTTTTCTACACCAAATTTTGTTCTAACTTTTTAAATCTAATCTTTGATAGGGCATTCTTCTTATTTGCTTGGAAATTTTGAAAAATTTAGGTGCATGTAATTTTTTTTTTGAAATCTTATTAAACATAAATAAAAGTTCCAATTTATATTCTTTTTTTATTATCAACTCAAGAGTCCGGATTAGTCATTTAAGAGTCTTCTTCTCATATTGAGATTACGGATCTAATGGGTTTTCACATTTGAGTTTTAACGGTAAAAGTACATGACAGGTGCTTCAAGTGGAGCAAACATAGTATTTTGGTCCCTAAGTGAAAAATATATAATTCGGTCCCTCAAGTGGAGATAACCGGACAATCAGGTCCTTTTCATTAGTGGCTGTCCAATGTGCCGTTAAATCGTCTCATGTGGCAGTGACGCCGTCAAATATGCTGACATATCAAACTGCCATGTCATATTTTTTATTAAAAAAATATTTCTTTTAAAAAATATATTTTTTAAAAAAAAAATTGAGTGAGGGACCTAATTGCTCAGTTAACTCAACTTCAGAACTCAATTGCTCACTAAGTTCACTTTAGGGACCCATTTGCACATTTGCCCCTAATTTTATTGAATAAAAATTAAAAAAAAAAACCGTTTTTTCTTCTTTTTCTGTTTTTTTTTTTAAAAACCATTTTTTCTTTTCTTTTTTTTTTTTCTAAAAAAAGGACGAAAATGATTTTTTTTTTTAATTTTTGATACTATATCTTTTAATTTTGTTAAAAAGATGACAAATATTTTAGCTCATAATATTGCCAAATCTGAGTGTAGATTGGGTGACCAAAGGGTGTGGTTGGGTTATTTAACCTCTCATATTTGTAATTCAATTTCTTGATTAATGAAAAAGTAGCCCGTTTAAACTAAGAAATCAAACAAATCAAATTATTTTTTCATCGGTTAAATTACAAAAAGATTTTATAATTTTAATAATTACTATCCTTTTGTTTTTATTAGGAGGCAGAATTTATTTGAAAGTCGCATCTTTTCTTGTTAAAAATTACTCATAATATTGCCAAAAATTACTCATAATATTACCCTAAACCCTAAACGCATCCTTTTGTTTTTGGTAGGAATATATATTAACTTTGATAATTTTTTTTTAGGAATCCCAACCCTAAAAACTTGATATAATTGATTAATATATACTAAATATTACCAATTAGATCATTTATAAATCTATTGTTGTTCCTATTTTTCTTAATCAAAAAATATGACGTGGCAGTTGACACGTCAGCATATTTGATGGCGTCACTACCACGTCGGATGGTTTAACGGCACATTGGATGGCCACTAACGACAAGGACCTGATTGCCCGATTATCTCCACTTGAGGGACCAAATTACATATTTTTTTCACTTTGGGGACCAAAATGCTATGTTGGCTCCACTTGAGGGACTTGTGTACTTTTACCGAGTTTTAACATCTAAAAGTCTCAATCTTAACCTTTTTTCTTTTTTCCTGCCAATTCCATTGACCATATATATAAGTACAAAGATTGGTAAGAATGCTTACATCAACTGATGCAACATATTGTAAGTTCATTAGAAGGGAATTTTAAGACATTATCAGTAATTTAATACTATTACTCTAGCTATAAATGAAAGGTGAATAAGAGTAACTATGATTTTCTTTTGTTATTCCTTTAACTTCCTTTTTTTACAAAAAAGTACTATAAATTTGCATTCTCAAAATCCTAATGCTTTTGATATCAAAAGATCTCTAAAATTCTTCACTAGGCCACCAAAAATGAGGAATGTGCTCACCAAAAGTTATTTGGTACCGGTATACTTCTTAACCCTCTTTGTCTCCTAGGAGGAAAATGAGAGAATCTCCTAGACTTGTTTACCTTCATCTTAATAGCAGAAACCTTGCGTGCCACGGATTGCCATATCATTTGAACTGCATCACCTTCCTTTGATGGGTACTGAAACTCAAATAATGGCTCAATTTCTTTCAATTTTTGCCACATTTTAGTCCATTCTTCCTTCTTTATGCTCCTAATGAGGTTTATGAGGAATTTTTCCTTGATAGCATCCGATGTTCGAACGAATACACAGAACTGAGAGTAGTCTAGGACATCTTCATATGGGAGCTCAATTTCATCACTGATTATGACAGGAACACAATGGCTAGCAATGGCATCAAAAAGGCGGTTCGATGATGGAGTGTCACCTGCTATGTTTAGGCAAAATTTGGATGAGTGCATTCCTTGGCTTGCTTTGTTTACCCCATCCTTTTTAACACTTCCAAAGGAGAAATGTACATCTTTTTCATCTCTTAGAAGGTAAAATAACTCTTGTCTAGCATATCCACCCTACAAAGCAAAGCAAGAAAAAGAACAGAAAATCAAGCATTAAAGACCTATGGAAAGAAATTGCAGAAGCAAAAGAAAATTTGGGATAAGTTATTGTAATGATCAAATTAAACATTGACTTGATGTCACAAAAACATGTCAGACAAATTTACACTAAAAAAAGTTAAAAGTTCCAAGCAATCATAGAACAGAAATGTTAATGTATCAGATTAAAAGGGTACTCACATCTTTCCTGTATATGGCTCCTTGGAAGTACAGCAAAGTTTTCCGGCTATCGAAATCAGATGAATCATTGACATAGCTTTTGATTACATGTTTGTAAGGTGCAATCACATCTTTGTCAACATTTGCTATATTTAATGGATACCTACCAAAATCAGCAAGTATGAACATTGCAGGCCAAAGTTGCATCCTAGCATTTAGCAGACTATTTGGATGGTGAGCCATAACAATATGATCTTTTCCCCCTGACCTTTTCCATTCTTTTTGAGCTGTCAAAAACTTTACCAAATTGGCCTGCAATACCTTATTCTTACTCTTCTTCTGATGCGGATTCACCTTCGAAAATCGATTATAACTCAAGGAAGAAAAGAAAGGCACAAATATCAAATCAGCTTCACTAGAATTCTTCACTCTAATCACAACACGATTATTTGGATTATCATCAAATTCTGAAGCTAGAAGGTCTAATGTAAGCCAATATTCTACACTATGCTGCAAATTCAACCCACCAGGATATGAGGGTATATGAGTCCTAATGTCAGGCCAAACACTGTTACTACTGGCTTCTGGTTTCCAATCCAAGAGTCCAAAATGGAACTCTGGGTCTAAATCATACATGAAAATCTTGAGTGGTTGTTGAAATTTTCCATTACAAATCTTTTGAGTTTGTCCTGTTTCAGCTTCTGGTTCTGGTTCTGTTTCGCCTTCTCCTTCTGTCTGTTGTTGTGTTTCATTATCTGCTAGAATTGCTCGACTCGATCCATTTGATGATTCAACATTGGTTTGACTAGATGATTCAATATTATTTCCATTGTTGATCATAATATTGAGTTTTTGATCATTTGGCAACAATCTACGATCAAACATGTTAGGACTGTCTGTTGAACGTAAGAGAAATAACCAGGATAACAGAAACAACATTGTAGCTGTTAAAAACAAGCAGAAGAAAGAATTCCTGGTGATAGAAGAGCTATGTTTCTCAGCCATTTTCATATGTATATACAAATCCAAGGAAATTTAACGATTCCCGAGAATTCAAATCATCTAGAAAACAGATTCAAATCACTTACACAAGCCATGAATGAAATCCACCACCCAAAACATCTCTTTTTCCTTCTGTCAAACATGCCGCAAGCAATATTCAGCTGGTAACCAATGAAGAAAACAAAGAAACCCCATTGTGAAAATTGAAAAAACAATCTGAAAAAACTCTCAGAGATTCAGGAAAGGAACCAAGACAGAAGAATCCAAAAGGGTAGGAAGGAAAATAATCATGACCAACAAGGAGAAAATTTTTTGAACTTTCAAAGTTTTGGTGATGGTGTGGGAGAAAGTAGAGAGGAAAAGAACAGAGCAACAAAATCCAAAGAATGGAAGTAGTTGATGTTCTTGCAAGTTGTAACGCTCATTTTTTTTTCCCTGTTTGTTTGTTTCTCTTTCTTTTTGTCTGATTCAGTTTTCTCTCACTGTCTTTCTCTTGTTGGCAAATGGAAAACAGAGATGAAGAGAAATAAGCGTGGGAATAGCCAATAGGGTCTCTCTGAAGAAGCGGGCTTTAGTTTTTATGCACTAGACTTCTTCTTATGGCCTCTCTTCCCCTGTTTTTTTGTTTTTTTTGGGTAGATTTCCCCTGTTTTTTTCATTAAATTACTGTTGTCTATTAGTATAAATAAAGTTCACATTTATTTAGGTAATTATTATAATATACACAAGTTATAATAAATTAAACTATGATTATGGCAAAAGGGAGATTATTTAGGGAAATAAAGATAAAATATAGGCATTTTGGATACCTTGGAAAGCCTCTAGATTATCGAAATTTACCGAAAACTCAACCTTTAAATGAGATGAATAGATTAAACTCCTTGGTTTCTAAGTGAATGTTTTCATTTTATCTTGTATATTTGCTAGTTTTTAGTTATGGTCAATTTCTATTTCCAATTTCCAATTTTTGTTGTGATTTATGCATAATGCTTGCAATTTCTTAAGGTTCAAAAATCATGTATTGTAACAATATACCTTTCTTTATAAGTTGAGCAAGAAGTGTATAGATTCTTTTCTTTTTCTTTTTATGGACGAAATGCATATATTCAGAGCAAAATATTGGTTATGAGTTATGACCAGGGTATTTTTTTTTCTTGTATTAATGATTTCTTCTTAGATTTCCTATGGCTTTGATTAACAATCCCAACCACCTCCAACTCCAAGCTATGAAAATGAGGCAATCGGAATTAGGTCAACCCATTCATTAATGGTTTTGAACAAAATTAATTTCATTACCCTTTTATCTGAAAATACTTAGCGTAGATAGTTTTTTTTTTTTGGCATCTACTTAGGGTAGATAGTTTAGTAATAATAATAAACTATTTTTCAAAAAAAAAAAGTAATAATAATAAACTATATGCATTTTTTTTTTTGCTACATATAAACTATACTATATGCTAAGTCCTTATAAAATTTTATATAAAATTATATTATAATACATAAACCATGATTATAAGCATTCCCTCGTCACAAATACATAAACCATGAACTTCCAAATTTTCATGATTATTTTTTCTTTTGGTAGAAAATTTTCATGATTATTTTAGTAGGTTGCGCAAACCATCTGCTTGCTTTAAAAAAATGTATTTATGAAAATTTCATGATATTAGTAGGTATTGGAATTAAAAACAAAAGCCCTTCGTTTAACTCAATTAGCCATTTGCTCAAAAAAAAAAAAACTCAATTAGCCAATTCTCCAAAAAAAAAATCAATTAGCCATAAATAATTAATACATGTGTCTTTAGTTTCTTTAGCATGAATTCAGAATGTGAATTACTAAATACCGTCCCCTTTTTACTAGCTATCGCCCCCATTTGGACTATTTTGCCCTTTGCTTTATTTTCCATCAAACTTCAAATTTTTCAATTCTCTCAAATTCTGTCAACCTTCAAACTTACAAACCTCAATCATTCAAAATCATTTAAGTAAAACAACATCAAAACTCATGAACAAAGATTTTTCGAATTGCAAAT
>AWWV01009117.1:0-27468 GCA_001974805.1 Corchorus capsularis
CGCGCGACCCGCACCATGGCTGGTCGCGACCCGCGTCGCGACCAGTCCTTTTTCTGGGTTTTTTTTTCTCCATCTTTAAAGGTTTTTTTTAAAAGATTTTCCTTTAATTTCCTTTTGTCCTTTAATAAGTATTGTACAATTCATTTAGTTTAAATGGATATGAATATGAATATGGATTTGTCAATATTGAGATTTGAAAGTTTGAAGGTTGAGAGAATTTGAGAGAATTGAAAATTTTGAAATTTGAAGAAAAGGGCAAAATAATCCAAATGGGGGACGGTACCTAGTAAAAGGGGGCGGTATTTAGTAATCCCCATTCAGAATATACTACTTAACCTCACTTATTTCAACCTAGACCCAAATT
Source organism: Corchorus capsularis (assembly GCA_001974805.1). Taxonomy (NCBI): domain Eukaryota; kingdom Viridiplantae; phylum Streptophyta; class Magnoliopsida; order Malvales; family Malvaceae; genus Corchorus; species Corchorus capsularis. The sequence goes on from AWWV01009117.1 coordinate 365, forward strand.
AATTATTTGTTTCCTGTAAGGTAAAGATTAAAATAATTTTGAAACAAAGGAAAAGATTAGAATAATTTAAGGGTATTTAATTTAATCCATTTTTTTATTCCTACTTTCAATCAAAACGAAAATTAAAAGAGTTAATAACTAGGGCAGGTGAAACTTGAGGCAGAAATGAGCAAAAGGGAAAACCCCCAACTACTATATATTTTATATATGTATTTTCTGAAATTTACCTTCCCCATGGATCATGGACCATGGTTCTTTCTTCATATTTAAACCAAACAAATTGCAGATCCAACTGCTAGTATTTAAAATTATTCATAGTGGTTTGTGCAAATCTGCAACAGTATAAAATGTTTGGAAACTACTACAGTCTGCAAGTAGCATTAGGGGAAGCTGCTAACTAACCCATGTGGTAACATTTTGATGAAAGTGGTCACAAATCTAGTATTAGTAGTAGTAGTATTCTATCATTCTATGTTTTAGACTTTGAGTGGTAGATTTATTGAAAGCCACAATAAAATCTTAGGATAGATTTTCTAAGCTATCCTAAGTTCTATCTTAGGTTCTCATAAACATAGACATCTCACCTTCATGTGGAAGTACAAGGAGATGGGGTTGAATCCCAACTACAATGAGGCTTTATTTCCTCTTTTTTCTATATGACCATGCCGATATCCGATAATTATCTTGGGTCTCATGAATTAACCAAAAATTGAGTTGTGTCATACTTTAAATGCACAGAGAAATTCTCTTAATACCTATTGTCACCCACTCGAATCTAAAACCTTATTTAAGAGATATCGAAACCTGATATTTATCTTGAGTCTCATGAATTAATCCAAAATCGAGTTGTGTCATACTTCAAACGCATAGAAAAATTCTCTTAATACCTATTGTCACCCACTCGAATCTAAAACCTTATTTAGGAGATATCAAAACCTTCCTACTAAACCTAACAGGTGTTGTACTTTTTGTCAAGGTTCCTAATATGCCTATGGCCAAATTATTAAAAAAGTTCATTGAATTCATTGCCGACTACACTGCATTTAACGTGAAAATATTGCTACAAAAAATACCGTCCCGAGCATTAATAAGTTTCGCCAGGGCTAACTTTCAGGCCACTCTTTGTACCTTGGAAATAGTTTCTATGGGATCTGATCTTATCCCATGAATTAGATCAAGGTTCAACTCATTTAAGTCTAGCCAGTTGATCCATTACGCAAGTTAATTAATGTATATTGACTTGACAAACTCCCTAGAAGAGAAGTTGATACTTCCCATGTGGTCTTTAGGCTAGCCATCTAACCAATGAAAACTCTAGCAAACAATTGCACGCCTATAGATCAACTCAAGAACATCCATACAGACGTGCCTCAAATAGTATTTTAACTAACCTTAACATGTGTACTTAAATGGCCACCCGTTCACCCTTTTGATTTTTCCGGCAATCAAACGGGGAAAAGGAAAATTCACATACTGCAGCTGTGCCACTGATCTTTCCTTCTGTGTTACCATCATAATGGAGGATAATGAATTTCATAGAAACTTGCAAAATCAGGAAATACTGAGTTCACTAACTTCCACTTGTATTATTATTCTTATTCAAGTTACATGGTCATTGAAAGCCCTTGTAAAAGTTCAAAGCATCTCTAAATTAAGGGTAAAGACCATTGGCTCTACTGCTAAAAAGGTTCCATTAGGAGGCAGAACAGTACAGAACTCCATGTAGAAGATAAAATAACAGGCTCATTGCGGTTTCACCTCGTCTAGGGATCAGAACTGGAACTGCATCTCAGGTGTATATCCAATCGCATCAAGATGTCCGGCCATGGCCTTGTTCATGGGTGGTGGGCCACACCTTAGAATCTGTAAGTCCCAATATCAAATTAGAGTTTCTTTCAGTGCTTCTAAAACATTACTATTATGTTTCCATTATCAAGAATAGATAAAATGCTTAGACATGCTGAGACAAAGGTATGTAAAGAACATGTACTATACCTGAATATCAGATGCTGGTGCAGGCAAGTGGGTTTGAATCATTTCCTTGGACACAAAGCCGGAACCACCATCCCACACTTCAGGAGGCTGAGGAAATAAAATAACACATAATGTAATATGTCGGTAATGGATGTTAGTTAGTTAGGACATGCAAGTATTGTAAAAAGATGTCAATGCAACCCTTCAAGCACATCATACACGTCAAAAGAGGTGCAGCAATATAAACTTTTTACTTGTGGTATGGTTATGGAAGTCAATCCAACATACATGCTGGTTTCCCCACCCATCAGGACAATTCAATAAATCATGTAGAACACCATTAATTAGTCTATCAGTCATGAATTTCAAATAAGGTAAAAACCAGGGGTGGTTCAACTAGTTCAAACCACACATCAAGTGCATTAAAGAATCAGAAAAAATTGTATGTGTGACAAATAAGGAATGTCGTACACATTCCAAAACCCATTTGATTCTCAAACATAATTTCTCTAACAGGAATCACTTCAGTTGTCATTTCTACCTTTTATATTTCAAATATCATTTTTCATGTTTAGGCCAAGTAGAAACTTTTCTGGCATTATTGTTCTTTAGTTCGACAAAAGCTTAACATCATTATCCATCAATTTTGGTTTTTGCATTGCTGCTATGCACGAGAAAGTGAGGGGAAGTGATGATGGCACTTCAGATTCTGATGAAGCTGCTCTGCTCGCAGGCTTTTGATAATATTTACAGAGAAAATGACTGGACAAAGAATATAATAAACATGTTCAGAGATTACCACATAAGAAAGTCCACTAACCTGGTTCAAAACATAGTAGACTTTGAAGCGCCCAGGGTACTTGGCAACAAGGCTATCCAATTCTTCCTGCATATAAAACCATTAACACCTTAACTCTCAATCACTTTATATTTAAGAATAGCATATCTTAATTCCTATGAACTAGTTGCTATCTACCGTTGTTTGTATTCAACCTGTACAAGTACATCCATAGTAGTAATCATTGCACATTAAATGTGCAATATTCAACAACAATAACAGCTATATGAGGAAACTTGAAATCCAATCTCTAATATTGATGACAATAAAATGAATTCCACCATGAAGATTATCTTAATTCCTATGAGGTGAGTTCAAAGGCCTCACTATAGGTAGTATAGCCAAAAGCTAAGGTTTTTGCTAATCTCATGATTGGATCTTCTGCAACAACCAGGTCTTGCCTAGCATACAATTGCATTGTGGGCCTCATATAGCAAAGCATTGCTTTTGCTTTTATTCTTTTCTCAATATGGTAAGAAAGAATAACCCTGTCCTAGTTTTGCCGGTTTGGACTGAAACAAGTAGAAGAAAGATTAACAACAAAGAAGTAGCAAATCGAAGTACCTTCAAAAGAATGTCCTCATAAGTGACGTTTGCATAGATAAGGTGTACGTTTGTCGTATCTTTTGGGTTCTCCAATATGGCTCTTGCTACCTAACCAGAAACAGAAATCAGAGGAAAAAAGAAAGAAAGAAAACAGGGTGACACATCAAACATATACTAATATCTCTCCATTTTTAGCAAATATATTAAAATAATAACTTAATGATAAATGATAACTTACTTGGAACATTGGAGTGATGCCAGAGCCCCCAGCAATCATCCCAAACGCTCTAACTTGACCAGGTTGATACCTGAACCGCCCCTGGAAGAAACAATTTACAGAACAATATACAGATATGAAAACCAAATGTGAAGTACAGTATTAAACATAGGCAGCAAGTCTTCAAAAATCAAGAGGAACACATAAACCAAACATGAAACGTTCATAATTTTAAGGAACTGACTTCAAATGTTTGGTAAGATTGCATCATATTTACAGCAACAAAGTCACAATGGTGCGACTAAGAGCTATGCAGTGATATGAAAGAAACAGTTTACCTTGGGTCCCCTCACAGAAAGATAATCACCAACACGCATCTCTCTGAAATGGTGTGACATCCTTCCTTGAGGATACATCTACTTACAAGCAAAATTCCATCATAAAATGAGTATGTGAACACCAGAAATGCAAATATCACACTGAAGACAACTCCAACCAGTTCCAGGCCATTACCTTAATAACTAATTCAAAATGACCAACATCAGAATCCAATGTTGTAGGTGTATATGGTTTAATAACCTCTTCTCCTTGGGCATCCTTGCCCCTGTTAGTATTGCAAAGAAGTAACTTATATTAGTCCAGTTCACAAGCATTTTGAAAGTATCAAAAACTGCTAGACTAGGAAGAAATACAACAAGTACGAATTCAATCAAATGAACCTGCAACTTATATGCTGTCCAATTGGAAGACCCAAAACTGAAGTAGGAGTAGGAAGTGCGAATGTGAACTTTGCCACATTATGGCTCAGCTGATTGCGCTTGACGAGTTTAAACTCTCTGAAATTCTCTGCATCCAAACTGCCTGAAAGCACATATGACAATATGAGGAACTACATAAGAGAACAACAGAGTAACAAAACTCAGAAAAAGGAAGAACTACACAGAAGCAGAGGCATCTTGTAAGTCTTAACCACCTAGACTGCTTGAATCTCTATATTTCCTAACCTAGGAATCATATGTTAAAGCCAGCACAAAAGATTGGTCTCTCATGTCTGACCATATAACTTTGCTATAAGAAATTTGTAGCAATACACTTCAAAATCCTACCATGGATTAACTCCAGTTGCTTTTAATCTTATCCAAGTGTTTCAAGCAGACCTTATTCTTTATAAAAGCCACATAATATTAGCCTCAACGGTCATAAAGCCCTAGGAAAGTTAGAAACGCTCAACACCCTGAGATCTGAGCTCTGTAACTAAACACTTGTTGGTATAGAGTAAATGCTCAACACTCTGTGACCTGAGCTCCGTACTTAAGCACGTGTCGGCATGGAGTAATTGCTCAACACTCGGAGACCTGAGCTCCGTTACTAAGCATGTGTCAGCATAGATTAAATGCTCAACACCCTGAGAACTGAGCTCCGTACTTAAGCACGTGTTGGCATAGATACTTATTAATGGAATTGCTTAAAAACAACAACTACCTAACAAGTTGCTTCTAACGGTCTAACGGCAGGATAAGCACTTCAGCTGTTTTAACCTCTTTTTTTTTCCTAATGTTTTAAGTAATGAGTGTGCAAATCCTGGATTTCTTATACATATCACATCCCAGATTCCAAGCAGTTGATGTTTTATTTCACAGTAATTCACTCCAATCATGTCATTCCAAACTCTACAGAAGAAGTACAAAACTATACCTAAACCATACTTCCAATCAGAATGCCAAACACATGCAGGAATCTGAATAAAACGTGACCACGAGAGAGCCTCAACATTGAATCAAACAATTAAGGACTTTCCCGATTTCATCTTAGTCACTACATTCTAAAAACAAGCTAAAATCTGTGTCTATAACATAACCCAAAAATTTTAAAGGTAATAAAACACAATCAAAAACAGACATAAACACCCAAAAACATACACAGAGATCAAGGATTGGAATACCCATTACTTAAAACGCAAAGAACAATCAATCAAACATAAAATAGAAATAATCTTTGTATGAAAGAGCAGCACTTTAACGGCTAAAACAAATGCACTAAATCAGTTGAGTGAAAAGTCAAACCTTTGGATTTCTTAGAGGAAAACAGATAAGCAGCACCAACAAAAATGGCTAAAACAGCTGCTGCTATGCCAACAAGAATCTGAGTATCCAAGGATTGCAGGAATTCCAAATCCATGATCTTAAAACCAACCACCCCAAATGCTAACCCTACAAACAAAAAGACCCCAGATTTATAAGTTATTGGTATGACATAAGAATAAATAAACAAAAGTGGGTGTGAAATTATTCCTTGTTTTAACCTCAGCAAAAATGGTGCTTTGGTTTGGTTTGGTTTGGCAGAGAAGAGAAAATGGTCAAATGAGCAATGTTAGGTGTAGCAAGAAGTTCAAGTCTTTGTAATGAGACCAAAGGGAAGGATCTGTTGCACCTACCTCCTGCTTCACCACTTGAGGATACTCTTTGATATGTGAGTGGCACCTAATTATCTCTTATATACACAATTATTTCAGCAAAAATTCATACTTTTTTCATTTTATTTTCTTCTTAATATTAATATTAATTAACACTCAATTATTAAGTTGATTTATAATTTTATAATAAAAATAACATATATAGAGATTTTCCCACCCAACAAAATAAATATAGAGTTTTTTTGTATATAAAAATAACTTTTTTCTATTATTTTAAAATAAATAAATTCTTATATGGCAGCATGGAACTTGGGGCAGAGTAAGTGGATGAAGTATACCATTTAACTAAGTTTATAATAATAAATAATGGAGTAAATATAAATATAGAGTTTTTTCCACCCAAAAAATAAATAAATATATAGAGAATCAGAAAATAGAGATTTTTCCACTCAAAAAGTAAATAAATACAGGGTGATTATATGATACACCGGCGGTGTAAATTTTGGACTTCACAAGCGGCTTGTGGAGTTGACACATGTCCATTTTTTAATTAATTAAGTTTTAAATATTTCAATCTAGTCCCTAAGGGACACATGTCACCCTTCAGGATCCGCTTGTGTAGTTTTCTAAACTCCACCGCCGGTGTATTGTATAATTTGCCATAAATATATAGAGATTTTTTGTATATGAAAATAACTTTTTTCTATTATTTTTTATAATAAATAAATTCTTATATGGCAGCATGGAACTTGAGGCAGGTAGCTAGGCTGGATGAAGTATACCATTTAAGAATTTTGTTGAATTAATTAATTGATTTATTATGAACAAAATTTGTGCAAATTTGACTAGTTTGGCTGTTTTTATTTATTTATATTTTTAGTATTTTTAGTTTTTATCTATACAATAGTGATTTTTCTTTTTTTAAAAAAATTGCAATTGTGATTTGTTCTTTTTTTTTTTTTTCCATGGCCATTGTTATTTGTTCAGTTGATTGATTAATGATTCTTCACCTTATTGGCCAAAATGAATAGAGGAGATTCTACCTTCTGTAATTAGTAATAGCCAATAGGACATATTTCAAAGTGAAGAAGACAGAAGCTTTCAGGTGAAAGACCAAAATGTCCACTTTATTTTTTTGTCCCTACAGTAATGAAATCCGATTTCTTTTTTTTTTCTTTTTTGCTATATATATAAATCCAATTTCAACAATTTATTGAAACCGTATTTTTTTTCTTCTGCATCTTTTGCACCAAGGTCATGTTCTTCACATTTTTCTTGTTTTCCACCATTTGGGTTTTTGCACTCTCTATAAATAAATTTGTTGAAATTTACCATTAAAAGAAAAGGTTGAACATTTTAAAATCATTTTTTATCAGATAGAAAAATATGGACCACCCCAATGATAGAATATTTTCTAAAATATTTTATTGGACTATAAAGCAATGTTATTGGGATCTCTCGTACTCCCAGAATCCGCGTTCCGGAATTAGCAGCCCGAATTTGGAAACATTTACGTTTGGTTCACCTTGGGACCCGATCCAATTCCATGAAATTGACGTACCAAATTTATATATAAATTGAATAAATTAAGGTTAAAAAACATAAATTTGAAACAAATGCAATAAAAACAAGTTTATTAACCTACTTTTCTTATAAATTTGACTTTAAAATACAAAACAATTTAATACATTATTCTAAAAATGAACATTTTGTGTGCTACTGTATCAATCCAACTAAATTTTATTAATTTCTAGAAAGTTTTACAAAATTTCAAAAAATACATAATATAAATTATTAACAACCCAAAAATTATTTTAAAACATACCGCATCGTAGCGAAAAAGTATACCCCCAACGTATTGTGTGTCGGCCAAGTAGGGATCCCCGTTTCCGTTCCACAACCCGAATCGTACTCCGATCTAGGTAACAATGGTATAAAGTATTTCGACAAAACAACTTTAAAATGAGAATAATACCTAAATATAATCAAATATATAAGAACGCAAAATATTTTATAGGGATGAAAAATGTAGATTCGATGATATAGTATCAAATAGCTTTTATTTAATAAGCATTTTGAATAAAACGGTTAGGAAGCTTTATGGACTAAATGAATTTTGCAAATTAACTAAGGCCTAATTTGGTATTGAGTTAGTGGTTTGAAAAATTTTAGTTTGGAAGAAGTATTTTTAAAAGGTATTTTTTGAAATTACAGTAGAAAAATGTAATTAATGTTTGGTATTGTTGTAAAAAGAGGGATAAAAATAAAATGTTTTTTTGGTGAAAAAATAAAAAAAAATGTTTAAAAGCATATAAATTAAAATGGAAAATAAAATGTCTGAAAGCACAATTAAAACGTAAGAGTACATAAAAGATTAACTTTTCAGGTTGCTTATTTGCGGTCAAAATCAGCTTTTGACACAGATCAATATCTATCTATACCTATCTATACCTATATATTAAAGTTATCCCCAAACTGCTGTATGCTCAGCATTTGACTTTTCTCCTTCTGACATTTGTACAAAATTAATTGGTTTAGGTAAATTTATTTTACAATTAATATTTTCATTCACCTAAAATAAGGTTTTGAAGTAGTATTATTAGGATAATATTAAATTAATAACTCTCCTTTTATTTAAGATTTTCTCTCATCCCAAAATTAAAAATATTTTTGCTTATCACATTATTAGTATTTTTTTGGCGACTATTGAAATAAAAATAAAAATAAAAATCTAACACGAATGCGCAAGAATAATATCTAGTTTGATAATGTATTTAAAGTGAATTTTTTTTTTGTTTTTTTATCTTCAAATGGTCAAGTCAAGCCTAAGAAGAGGATATTGTTTTTAGTAAATATCACAATTGATCCCTAAAATTTAATCTAAATTTTATTTTGATGCCTACTATTTGTAAATTCAAACAAATATTTTGGTCTTTTCATTAGCATATTTATTAATTTTGTCCTAAAATGTAAAAATTATTATAAAATGCAAAATATATTTATAAAAATTTTATAAAAATTAATTACGGAAGAACTAAAATAATTTTACTTTCTAACACTAGGAACTGAAATGGAACCTTTTTTCATTTATAGATATCAACACAGTTTGATTCTTAAATTATATAAGTATATGAAAATAGAAATACAAACTTATAAGGACCAAAATATAATTTGCGTCAAATTTCAGAGAGTATCGCTCCTTTTCTTTCCATTAAATGAGATGTTTTACATTATTTAAAAAAAAAAGCAGAAAAGAAAAGAATTAAAGGGATTGTATGGGAATTTTCTTGTGCCGAAATCCAAAAGCCAACGGTTTCAGTTTGTGCGCACGTGGTTTCAGAAAAGAGGATCGTTGAAAAGTGAAAACTGCCTCCAAGCGTTACTATTCCGTGTCAAACATTTGGCCTCCGTTTTACTAGTATTATTATATTTTTAAAGCTAAGCTACCTTTCATCCGTTACAGTTTATTTGTTTTTGTTTTTGTTTTTGTTTTGTCTTTTGGTTTTTTAAAACTTGGAATAGTTTTGTTAATATCCGATTAATTTTTTTTATGAATTTTTGTATCTGATAATCATATTGGATCTTAATTAATTTGGAAACGAATTACATTAAATCCAAATTCTTAATCGGTTTTCATTTTCTCTATGCACAAGACTTGAATAATTGAATTCGAGATTTTGCTTCAAAAGCATTAAGATTTTTACACTCGAACCATAGTTTCAAACCATAGTTTGAAATAAAGTCAAAATAGTATTTCAACAATACTGCTCTATGTTTTCACGAATTTTTTCCACTCACCTAACATACGTTGTTTTCATCCATCTTCTTTCTGGTTTCAATTTTCAACCCATTAAAAATAAAATATGCAAAATTCGCAATACTATGATGAAATTGGGATGTGGATTTATGAGAAGACTATCGAGAATGTGATGGATAAAGTTGTTTTCTAATACTAATGAAAAGGATAGAATTCCAAAATATGATATCAATTAGAAACATGGCCTTACGTACGCAGCTGTCTCTATTGGAAAACTCACCCATCATAATCAGGTACGCGACGTGGGTCGAATCCGGATTAGTCAGGGTCAAGCCCTAAATATCGGATGAGATAAAAAAAAATTTGGAAACATGGGCGGATCTACATATAAGCTCATGGGGCATTGGCCCCACTGAATTTTTTTTTTAAGGAAAAATAGATAATTTTCATTCATATAGGATGAAAGTATAAAATAACTGATTTTACAATAATTTTAGGTTTATCATCTCTCATTACATCAAATCTCGATAAAACCCCACAATCGATTATTTTTTGCACCTGAAGAACCGGATCTTCCTTAGAAATCCAAAATGCATGTCGTGAATCATGTTGATGTCTCGCTATCACGTCCATCACCTCCTCGTTGTCGCTTGTTCTTCCAAACAAAAAACTTTGATCAACGATGATCGAATGATTGATTCGATGAACATATCTCTTCATTGGCACCCAAAAGAAAGGGATTACCATGATTTTACCACAAATCTGAAAAATGTGGCTAAATACCCAAAAAAATCCCTTACATTTTTCTTTTGGGACAAAATAATCCCTTATGTTTTTTTTGGGACAAATTAATCCCTTACATTGTAAAAATGAGCCTCGTTAGTCCTTTTTTGACGGTCCCGTCACGTGACTAACAGCCGTCAGATTTGATGATGTGACATTTCCACGTCAACATTTTTTTGCCATGTGTCATGTGGTTCCCACATAAATATCATTAAAAAAATTTAAAATTAAAAAAAAAACTGAAAATTCTTTTTTTTTTAAAAAAAAAAATCTTCCTAAAACGATGCTGTTTTCTTTATTTTTCTTTTTCCTGTTTTTCTTCTTCTTCTCCACTTAAACTGAACCATATCTATTTCAAATTAACCAGCGCCACTGTCCTCTCCGACTCACCTCCGTCGGCATTGAGCTTCACCGTCGCCAGCTCTTAGAACTCCGGTGCCTCCCTCTTCTCTCCTTTCTTTCCCCGACCCTCTTTTCTCTATCTCCTTCAAAATCATGATCGAAACAAGTCTCTTCATGTTTTTTTTTTTTTGCAAAATTATAAGGTGCCAGAGATGGAGAAACTTGATTTCTTAAATTCCATGAAAAATAGTTTTACCTTGAATTGAAGTGTGTTCTTGAGATAATCGGTGACTAAATCGCGATTAGCATGCATTTTAACCCCATTCCAGCTTGAAAGGGAGACCATGATGGTTGAAACACCTTTGATGATTGAAGTATTATAGGCTGACATATAAATGTTAAGCAATCCATCCCAACTTATACCATCACCTACATATAATGCTTGGCACAAGCTGCAACATTTTTCCTGAGTGGCAAATTGATGCCAGGGTGCTTTTATATGACTCGTCATCTGAAGAATAAATTCTTTCAGGAAACCCAGATTTCGTTTTGGACTGCATTGATAACATTGACACAAAGATTTCCCTTTTCTTGCTGCATGTGTTCACAGAGGTCTCAATGTGCTATCCGCTACAGGAGCTGGAGCTAGAGCTGACCCAACAAGAGTTCGTGTGGCTGATTTAAGAGAGTCAACAAATGATCCATTATCTAGATCTGTGAGACATCATTTAAGGAAAGATTATGGCATTGAGGGCGGAATTCATGTTGTATTCTCTTTAGAGAAACTTAAAGTTAAGCTTCTTTCTTTTAAGGGACCAACGTGGGGAAGAAGACAAAGACAAACCTTAAGATCTAGATAAAGTTAAGCTTCTTCCTTTTAAGGGGTTTAAGTGAAGAACAAGAAGAAAGGAAAAAAGAGAAAAAGAAACAATTAAATATAACGGTATCGTTTTAGAAGATTTTTTTTTTTTAATTTTCAGTTATTTTAGCTTTTGCTAATGAGGTGAATGTTGTGACAGATTATCGTGATAGCCTTTAGATGGAATTGGTTTATATATTAACTTCATTGATGATGTATTGTATAATTTGCCTATATATATATATAATGAGGAAATTAGCGACCGGAGAATCTTTGTCACGGTTGTGGGATAATATGTAAAGAGGGTTCTTTCTTGGTCTCCAAGCCAGAGAAAGTTGATTCCCTTATAGACTATTAGCTGCTAATTTGTTCAACAAGCCCTTGAATTAATGTTTGTCTAATATGAAGTTTACTTTAGTTAAAAATCTTTTTATGTTGGAAATAATTACTTTTTACTTACTTAAACCTCCTACAACAGAAGATAATTAATATGTAAATTAGTACTAATAATTAATTTGTAATCCAACAGTTAATTATTATCATTGTTTTCGAAAGCGGATCGGACCGGTTGGTTGAACTAGGTACCGGAGGTCTATCCGGTCCAGAGTACATAGAATTTTCCAGTTAGTCAACGGCCAATGTTGATCGATTTACGGTGGTTGAACCGAAAAATCGAACCAGTTTTGATAAGTTTTTAGGCATGTTGACTAAGTTCAAATTTTTAATTTTTAAAAAAATTTTGTTTGCGATGGGATTTGAACACATAACATGGTAAAAAAGTTATAAACTACTTAACCACTATACCAAAAAAGTTTTTTTTTATTATTGTCATGCAACATATAATATTTATTATATATGAAAATTCTTTTTTACCCTTAAATTTCCTCAATGGACCGGACTGACGGTTGAACCGGTTGGACCGGTGACCGGAAACCTTTCCGGTTGAATTACCTGTTTGGTTTCAAAAACCTTGATTATTATTAGATTTTTATAATTTTTTTAGTATAGTAATTAAAGATTATGTATATTTATATATTATTTTTAACTACAATGGAATTACTAAAATACCAAATTGAGGATTAATGTGGTGGCATCTTTTGGCTTTTTTTCGTCTTTTTTCATTTTTCGGATGACTAAAAAACCCCTTTATGAGTTTCCCCCTTTCCTTTTCCTGTTGCCCTTTTCTGTAATTACACATCTCCCTTCCTTAATTGCTTTTAATTAATGTTTCTACCTCCTTTTCTTTTTTCCTCTCATCAATTCAGTTGCTGCTTCCTTTCAACTCCTCAGTGTCGATCAATCTTCAGGTTTGCCAAAAATCAAACATTTCGTTACTCCCCTCTGTTATCACCTTCACATCTCTTTCCTTTTTCTTCTCCTTCCCACCCCTTCACCATGGACCGTTCAATGTTTTTCTTATTCTGAATTAAATAACCCTTTCTTCAATGCGTCTATTATTATCCAATTACCACCATATTCTATTACCTCTTTGCACTTCCTATTACTTACAAATAAAATCATGTTCTTTGACCTTCTTAGTTTTGCATGTCTAAAAAGTTAGCTTAGACAATATTAAAACTAATCCATTTAAATTGCATTTTTACTGCAACCTTATATAATTCAATCAATTAATCAAGCACCACTTTAGAACAAAGAATGCCCGTGAATTTTATATAAATGATTATATTAATATCTTTATTCAATCGGTTAATCAAGTACCACTCTTAAACAAAAAATGCTCGTAGCGCTAGCGCGGGCTAATATGACTTGTAATCTTTAAATTTACTACAAGAGATTTTTTTTTTTTTAAAAAAATGGTATATAAATCATGGTATATATTAACTCAATAATGGTATATAAATCATGGTCCTAAAATTAAAACAAAAAAGGTGCAGTCTCCGGTACACCCGTTGTGGTATACCTGTGTACACTTGTGGTAAACCCGATAATTCTGGCCATTGGATGCATTCCTTTTATTCTGGCCGTTGGATATTAAAAGTTTTAACCTGTTAATCCGGTTTTAAAACTTGTAAAACCGGTTAAAAATATGATGAGTTAGGATATATGTGATAGCTTGTAAAATCTTATAATGAGGACTACCACATACAAGACATACAAGCTAAATTCATCATATTTTAAACCGGTTATACAAGTTTTAAAACCGGTTTAACAGGTTAAAACTTTTAATATCTAATGACCAGGATAAAAGGAATGCATCCAAGGTCAGAATTCTTGGGTGTACACAGGTGTACCACAATGGGTGTACCAGAGACTTCACAAAAAAGAATTATAATAATAAAAAGGCAAATTATACAATACACCGCGGTGGAGTTTAGAAAACTACACAAGCGGGTCCTGAAGGGTGACATGTGTCCCTTAGGGACTAGATTGAAATATTTAAAACTTAATTAATTTAAAAAATGGACATGTGTCAACTCCACAAGCCGCTTGTGGAGTTCAAAATTTACACCGCCGGTGTATCATATAATCACCCTAATAAAAATACAACCTGAGTATTTATTAAAGAGAGAGGCCACAGGTACTACTACACCTCCCACTACTTATGGTACTACCAATATCCAACAACTAGTGTGTCATTTTTAAATTGGTAGTGCACATCTAAAAGTGGGGAGTTTAGTAGTACTCAAATCATTCTCCTTTATTAAACTGCATTTTCAACTGCATTTTCAACTTGAAATAAAACTCCTCCAATATTATATATTATCCGAATATTATAAGATTAAGACAATTTGCATTTACAACTTTAAAGAATGCTCCTCCAATATTATCCAATTAAGACAAACTGCATTTTCAACTTTAAAGAATGCTCCTCTATATTATCCAAAGAGGTTACAGGTACTACTACACCCCCACTAGGGTACTACCAATATCCAATTAGTATGTCATTTTTAAATTGATAGTACACCCCTAGAAATGAGGGGTTTAGTAGTACTCAAATCATTCCCCTTTATAGAATCAATATTTTGCTCTAAAAAATATTACCCTTTATTAAACTGCATTCACAACTTTAAAGAAAGCTCCTCCAATATTATCCTAATATTATACAATTAAGACAATCTGCATTTACAACTTTAAAGAGAGTAACATCAGTCAATTACTACTAATTACTAATTCTCTGTATAAATTTTCCATTCCACATTAAAAATTATCACACCCTTCATAATTGTTTGCATCGTGGCACAAAGAGAGTAATTTACATCCAATACTTTGTAAAAACTACAAGAGATTTCCCAACGAGATTATTTGGATTGTTTTTCATTCCCGGGCAACGACCGGGTTATAAACTAGTATCCGATTAAGACAAATTGCATTTTCAACTTCAAACCATTATTACTAATAACAAACGATTACACACAACACAATTTACTTTAATTTAATCTGATAGTGACAGGCTTCCAAATTAGTCCCAAGTTCAAGCAAATATAATGCTCACCAGCAGGTCAAATGGCTAATAGATATTGTAGCAGAATGCCATATCAGACTTTGACCAAATTTGCAAAGCAAAGCATATTCAAACATCCCTCTATTGTAGAGCAACACTAGGAAATGAATTATAATTCACCTCAAAGCATTAATTAACCCCCTACTTTTTTTAATTCTAGTGCATGAGAAATTGAAATGTTTTGGGAAAAAATTAGTATGATAAAAGAGAGACAGGGATTTTCTGAAATGATAATGTTCTACAGTCACATATGGGTCGACGCCCATATATGTTCTAAAGTCCTAGCAAATTCTTTCTTTCTACCAAGGATTACAGTACCATGATTGGCATTCTGAATAATTTTAAGTTCCACATTAGGGAACTTCATCTTCATGTTGTTGCTGCACTCCAATGGGACGACCGGGTCCCGATCACCATGGATGATACAAATCTCTACTTTTGATCTATTCAATATTCCCAGATAGTCATCCATGAACTTTGCTCCTCCACATATCACATTGTGCATGCTATGCCAACCAGAATGATGGGTGTGCCTAGTCAAGTCTACTATCATGAAACTTAGCTCTCTGCACAAATATCAAATTTGGGACACAAATTTGGTCATAAAATTCAAACCCCAATGTGCAAAAACAATTCTCTAAGCAATAAGCATATTCAATTTGTCAGTGAAAAGTGATTAATTCGTTACTTTTTTCGAGTCAATAGCTTCAGAATCCTCTCCCAAGTCCTATGGTTCCGGCAGAAGAGGAAGCAAAAACATCTACCAATATGCTCATACCATGACATAACCGATTGGCCAAATGCTAATGGTGGCCATAGCCTTTTTCCAGCAAGCTTTTTAAGCACCATTGAAGAACTAATTGTTCCATCTTTTGAAGAGGGGAAATAAGGCTAAATCAGGATATATAAACAGAGTCAGAAAAACAGAAATAGATGAAACAGAGAGGAAAATCAAGAAAGTTAATTACTACTCTGCTGCTAGCTATATATAGGCATGAGGCAAGAGGTAGATTGACATGTTTCAGAGTGGTTTTGGGGAATATTATAGAATTCTTGAAGTAAAAATAGTTGATCAATTAACATCTAATAATTGAATGATTGCTGGTAATTTAATTAAACTCACAGGTGCAACAAGAGTGACTGATTTGACAAACTTTGAGTACTTTGCAGCTAATGCCACAGCAACTATGCAACCCATGGAATGTGCCACCAAATGGAAAGAATCCAACTGAAATGGTGAGATTACAGATTTCCCAATCATTTCCACATGATCATTCAAAGTATACATACAATCACTTGGCTTTGGACTTCTACCAAATCCCAAAAGGTCAACTGCAAAGAATCTGTAGTCATGACCCTTTATCGGTCCGGCTAGATTCTTAAAAACTGTCTCTGTCCAAAGTGAGGAGGATGAAGCGAATCCATGAACAAATATCACATTTTCAGTTGATTCTCTTCTTGAATCATCACTTCTTTCTGTCGAAAACAAAAATGAAAATTGGCATAAATTACAAGCAATTCCCTGTATGATCTAAATTTCAAAGTTCTATTACTATTATTTCCACCCAATTCCAATTACATTGTTAAGATTGATTCATTGCAATTCATAATTGATAATAATAAACAAAAGCAAATGAATGGGGCTTAAACTTTTTTACCTTGTGGAAACTCTCTTACAACCACATGAAGCTTCTGACAAGCATTATCTTTTATCCAAGAAACACAAGACTCACATCCACAATCAGACCACCTATTCAAAAACCTTCTTCCACCATCAAAACCATCTATTTGCTTCCTATATTCCAATTTTCCTGCAAAATTTAAGAACCCCATTTCTCTGAAAACATTTTTCCTCCTATACAAAGTCTCTGACAATCCCCTGATCTCTTCATTATCACCATTTATTAGCTCTGCCTTGCTTTTGCAGTAACACGGGGAGGCTTTACCTTCAAAGAACTTATCAAGTAACTTAAATATCACACAAAAAAAAGTATCAAGAAAGTCTAGAAAAAGGAAGACCATAAAAGTGATGGCATCAAGGAGGATTGTGCCACACTTCCTTGTACATGTTCCTACTGAGTTTGCAATAGACATTGATGGAAGAAGTTGATAAGTTAAAATGGACAAGAGAATTGTGGAGTTTGGGATTGGACAAAAGTTATTATGAAGAAGGAAAAATGGATTTGGAAAACATATACGAAGATGAATGAAAGATGAATGTTGAGCCACGTCCTATAGTTGGGGAGAATATGGAGTTGAAAAGTTTCAGAACATTTTGGAAAGATTCCTTTATAATGTTGGAAATTAGAAATCGAGATCTAATTTCCAAATCCAAGGCACTACAAAAAACAAAACAAAAACAAAATCAAATACACCAATGGGTAGAAAATTTGCTCCTGAGTCGTGACAAATGCTTTTTGTTTTCTTTTGTTTGTTTTTTGTTTTTTAAAATTTGCCCACCTCTATTTATAAGTAGTGAAAAACATTTGGCTTAATGGGCAAAAAGGCCCCTGAACTTACACCGAACCGTCAAATAAGACCCTCAACTATTATTTCAGCCAAATAAGCCCCTGAACTTTTAAAAAAAAGTCAAATAAGCCCTGTTGCCAAGGCTAAATGCTCAAATAAGGACTAAACATTTTAAGATTTTCTTAAATAGGGATCAAAATACACAATTTCAACAAATTAGAAAACATACTTAATATTTTTTTACAAATTGGATACAATATAAGTTAATACTAATGTGTGAGAGATATATAAATTGAAAATCACACGATAATTTTATATCATATTACGTTTAATGAATTTATTTTGATTAATAGGGTTTGATTTTTAATTAACATGATAATATCATTTTTTTAATCAAATTTAACGTATATGTATGAGAAGCATTGGTTTTCATTTAAGGATTCCCTAATTTGTAAAAATTTGCTAAGTATGTGTTCTAATTTGTTGGAATTGTGTATTTTGATCCTTATTTGAGAAAATATTAAAACGTTTAGTCCTTATTTGAGCATTTAGCCTTGGCAATAGGGCTTATTTGGCTTTTTTAAGAGTTCAAGGGCTTATTTGACCGAAATAATAATTCAGGGGCTTATTTGACTGTTCGGTGTAAGTTCAAGGGCCTTTTTGCCCATTAAGCCAAAAACATTTAATAATTCATTAATGATATTACTACCATTCAAATTAAAATTATGATCTGTGAGATCAACGAGCAATTATAAAATGCAATTTCTCAATCCTGCCGTCATATGTTGAATGAGCAGAGCAATGAGTTGAATATTGAATTTTGCGTATGTTTTGATAGAACGACTTTATTTTAACATGCAGCTGCCATTTCACATTTCTTCTCTTTATTTATTCTTGGCAAAGTTATGAATTTAAGCCACTTCACTATATTAGTCTCTTGATTCTTATATTTTGTGTTGAAGCCTCCATCAACCATGTCGATACTACTAGAATTGGCCCTTTTCAATTATTTTATTTTATTTTAATGTGCCAATGAGGTTCACAAGAATTGAATAATGTTTAATGGAACAATTAAGAGTTTAGGTATAACCATTAATTATGAGTTGCATATGTGAATGTTGAAATCAACATTAGCAAATTAATTAAGTATATACATACGGGCTAAAATGACCTAGCCGCCTCCCCCACTCTCCATCTTCGATCTCCATCAGTCTCGTGTTTTTCTCCCCCGGGTTTTTGTTCACCCGTCCGGCACTTGGACTATTATTATTGTGAAGGGGTGGAGGGATACTGATTTTTTTTATTTGATCTCCTTTTATTTTTCATTGTAATAATTAGAAGACGTCAATTGGGCAGTTTTTTGTTTAATGAATTTCGATACAGTATATTAGTAATGGAGCTGACCCTTTCTTTTTGTCTTTAATTAGCCTTCCAAATCTATATATTGAAACTCCATTTGTTACATAATGTTTATGTAAGAAAATTTATCATATTTAAATTAATGTCCCACTAGCCGATTGAGGTTGGTTCAGTTAGTAAGACTTTGTGTCGGGAGAGGAATCCGGGTCCTGTTTGCTTCAGCAAGGCCCACAAGGCCCACCGAGTAATCTATATACATATCGGACACCAACTTGAACCCAAAAGTTTAGACTGATGGTTTCTTGGATTCTTCATATATATATATATGCCACTCTAACAATCCATCTCTTAATGATGATCCATCTCATCATGATGTGGGATGCTCCTTCACATGTGAATTCTTAACAATCTCCCCCGATTCACTTGTGAGTCTTCATCTCTACCCCGTGCGGCCCAACCCGTCAAGTCTTAAGCCAATTACCGGCCATCCAAGACCTAACACGTGAAGTGCAAGTCCTAACACTCCACAGTTGCGCACCCTTGGATGGTCACACCAGGTTCATCGTGCTCATGGGCCACATCGATTGAGTCTAACCGAGCTCTGATACTACTTGTTGGGAGAGACCTGAGCCCTGTCTGCTTTAGCAAGGCACACTTAGCGTCCCATATACATGTCGGACACCAACCCGAACCCAAAAGTCTAGACTAACGGTTTCTTGGGTCCTTCATGTATATAAGTTGCTCCAACAACCCATCTTTTCATGACGTGGAATGTTCCCTCACATGTGAATCCCTTAACAATCTTCCACGATTGACTTTTGGGTTCAAGTTGGTGTCCGACATGTATATAGGTTACTCGGTGGGTCTTGCTGAAGCAAATAGGGCCTGGTCCTCTCCCGACAAGTGGTATCAGAGCTCGGTTAGACTCGATCGAAGTGGCCCATGAGCACGGTGAACCTGGTGTGACCATCCAGGGGCGTGCAATTGTGGAGTGTTGGGCCCTCGCATTCCACGGGTTAAGTCTTGGATGGCCGGTAATTGTCTTAAAACTTGACGGGTTGGGCCGAATGGGGGAGAGTGTTAAGGGATTCACATGTGAGGGAACATCCTACATCATGAAGAGATGGGTTGTTGGAGTAGCTTATATACATGAAGGACCCAAGAAACCATTAGTCTAGGTTTTTGGGTTCAGGTTGGTGTCCAACATGTATATGGACCGTTGGGTGGGCCTTGCTGAAGCAGTCAGGGCCCGGGTTCCTCTCCCAACACTTTGCACCTCTGCTTGTAAGATTTAAGGTTCGAGTCGTGCCAACGGTCGCCGTTGGTGGATGATCTGTAAGTATAACTGTAAACCCTTTCAAGGCTTTGTGGCATGCACTGACCCTGAACTGGGACAGTCTCCCCCACCTAAATTTTTTTTTCACTGAAAAAGAGATTAATATCCCACCAAATATTGAAGAACCCATTTACCGAAAAAAATATATATATTGAAGATCTCGAAAATTTCTTAAAACTTCTGAACAAGCTTATTATATTTGTTATTTTTTTTTCCAATAATTCATTATATGAGAAATGATTAAAGAAAAAAATCAATTAATATATATCTGCTAAACTTTGGAAAATATTTAGGAGGTCCCTATATTGTACAAAAATTTCAATTTCGTCCTCAAAAAATGATCAATTTAATCCATGTACCCATAAGATTGGGTCAATTGAGTCTTCATTGTTTCTCTATCGATTGGACTCAACTGACCCAATCTTATGAGTTGTGAGTAGAGAGACTAAATTGACCTAATCTTTTGAATACATGGACTAAATTGATAGCTACTTTTCTTAGTATATGGACGAAAATGAACTTTTTTGTCAAGTACAAAGACCTCATAGGTATTTTAACTGCTAAACTTTCATTGATCATATCTATATTATTTATAAAAGTACGAATTTTGTGAAACTTTTAAATCGACCATTATACCCTCATTTTTTGAATATATCTCTTAAATGCCCTTGCTTAAACTATTATAGTTTTATTCTACTAAAAACTCTATTTTATTCAATTATTAAATCTAATATCTTTATAATTTCTTTATTTTTACCATTTTACTATTTTTCAATAAAAATTGGATATATTAAAATTTTTAATATACAGTTTTATTCTAATAAAAACTCTATTTTCATTTAATTAAATTCAATATTTTATAATTATTTTTTTTACCATTTTAATTTAAAAGATTATTATGATTGACATATTCTATTTGATAGTTTAATGTATTATGATTAAAATTTATTATTTCCCTAGAGTGCAATTATTTTATTTGATTTATAATTAAGTTTTTGCTAGATAAATGTAACCCTTAATGTGGGTTTAAATTTGCTATTTTACTTTGTTAATAATTTTCTTCGTGTGGGATGATTTCTTTTGTTACTTTGATAGTAAAACCCAATGTATATACAAATGAGTTGGTCGGGTTGGATTTGGGTTCAGTTATCTGGGTTAGGTTATTTTCGGTTTAAGGAAATTTTGGGTTATAAGGGTTCGGTTAATTTTCGGTTTTAGGTTGGGTTGGATTCGGATCGCTCAAATGTCGGGTCATTTGGGTTTGGGTCAATTTTGGTTTGGGTCTTTTTCAGTTTCGGGTCATATGGTTCCGATAATTTCGGGTTTGAACCTTCAGGTTCAGTTCTTTTCGGATTCGGGTTATTTAAATATAATTAATCCTGATTCGGGTAATTTTGGGTTAATCTCTCGGATTGATCTGATTCTGATCGATTCAGGTTTGGGTCATTAAGGATTTGAGGTCAGGTCATTTCGGTTTTGGATTGAGCGGATTTTTTGGTCGAATCGGGTTGGGTAAGGTTTGGTTTCAGGCGATCGAGTCGGATACCCGTACTCGAGTCAAATTTTGCAAGCTATAATTATAGGTTTCTTTACGATAAAATTAGTAATTAATATACTTAAGATTTTAATTTTAATTTAATTTAAAGATATTAGGTCACGTGCAAGGCACGTGAAAGTGATGACTAGTATTATATATATATATATATATATATATATATATATGTAATGTTGGAATATAGCACACAAACGTGGGCTTGAGAATGAAAGTGGAGCGGTTACTTAGTAAAGTAACCGCCCACCATGTTTATCCATTAGGCACGTTAAGTGCCAACCGCCAGAGGTATTGGGCGGTTTTTCTATTTGCAACTTTGTTGCTATAAATAGCCTTCTTCAATCATTTTGTAAAGTGATTTGAGAAGATTAAGAAAAAATCAGAAAGTTTTTCTCCAAAGTAAGAATAGGCAAAACAAAGGAGAAAAGGCATTACACCATGGTTACCAACTTGATTTAGTGTGGTTGTTGGATCGTACATTAATTGAATCAATCCTAGTGAAAGATTTCACACCGGCGAGCAAGGTGATCTACAAGTTTCGGGTTTATTTTGTTTTTACCGCTTCCGCAAAGGTAAGTCCATGCAAACTTACCTGTTTGAATTTCCACATATGGTATCCGAGCCTTGTTTTTTTTTCCGATGCTTGGTAGTATTCCTTGTGATCTGCGGTGTTTATTTTTTTCTTAATTCTATAAACATGTTGATTTTTTATGGATATTTTATATGCCATTGTTTTGGAATTTTTGCATGCCTAAGGTTAAAAAACGCATGATATATATTTTTTTAAGTGAATTGTTTTGAGAACCTTAGATATAGCATGCGAACTAGGTTGTGTGTGACTACTGTAAATTGAGGGTTTGTTTCAGTGGGAGCATTTATTTTTGCTCCTGGAATAATGTTAATTTTTATCCCTTATTTTTGCAGACATGGCGCTCATTAGGAAGGATCCGGGTAACAGTATGTTCAGACATATTGAGACAGTGTTCCAGATGGGAGACGAACACCACTTGGAGGGAGATGCCAAATGGCATCTAATTGCCTCGCTGCCCAATGATTGGGACACATTCAAGGTGGCCCTATATGAAAAGGCCATCACCCAGTCATTCTTGGCAATTGCTGTTGACATTTTCGTCGAGGACAAGAGGAGACGAGACATATCTCCGACTCGAGGAAACATCATGGAGGATCCTGAGCTTCATCCCGCGGTGATCCGGGATGTCACTGCCTCCAGTATCAAGAGAGACTTCGCTACCTTTCTGCAGTCATGGGTGCAGAGCTCAGAGGGAGATCCGATTCAGGTTGATTCGGATTCAGAGGATGATGTTGACCTAGATGATGGTGTTGACCCAGATGATGATTTTGATCCAGATGATGATCCTGACGAGGATTTTGACACGGATGAGGATCCCGATGAGGAGTTTGATCCACAGCCTCCACTGCCTGATCCTCAGCCTTCACATCCTCCTGCGGGTCCTAGACTTTTCGGCTTTAGCGGACCACGTATCCGTCAGACTGCAAGGAAGTCGACTGCGAGGAAGTCGACGGCTAGGATGTCCGTCATAGGACCGAGTCATTATATGAGATTTGATATGTCTTATGAGAGAGCTTCTGCTGATGGTGACTCATCTGGTCATTAGGATCATGTGCTGGATGTTCTCACCCGGATTCCTTCATAGGATTGGGATGTTTTAGATACCATTGTTCATACCATTAGTTCATGTTTTATTTCATAGTTTCATGAACTTGAATGTTTGTTTCTTTTTGGACATGTTTGTTGTTTTTGTTTGTTTAAATCTATGTATGCACTTCATTTCTTAAATGATATTGGTATTGTTGTTACCTTTCATTATGAATTGTTGTGTTGTGCATATTTTGATAGTATGTCTAAATTGAGTGGGAGTTCTAAAGTTGGTAGGATTCAAGGAATTCTCACTCATGAACTATGTTTTTGCTATTTATTTATTAATAATGATTATGAGACATTAGGAAATAAAAGATGATTGGATGTTTCATTACATCTTTTTCGATTTTATTCCTTATGTCAAACTCTTGTTGATTAATTTATAAAGTAGCAAAATTCTTTGAAAAGTATGTGCTATGAGTGCTATGTATTAATACTGTGTCTTGGTATAATTAACTCAGAATGGCAGCCAAGAACATCATAGCTGACCTCAACAAGGGTGAGAAACTGAATGTTGACAATTATAATATTTGGCACCGGAAAGTTCAGTACATCCTTGAAGAGCAAGAGGTACTTGAAATCCTCAGTTTTGTCATGGCCGAACCTGAGCAAGGGTCTACCGCTCAACACAAGCGAGACCAAGAGGCATTCCAAACTTGGAAAAGAAAGAACAGCATAGCGCGAATCACGCTGCTTAGCTGCATGACTGACGAGCTCATCTGTGAGTTCGAGGAGTAGGCCACTGCTCAGGGAATGTGGAATGCACTGAAAGAGTAGTTCGGAAATGTCTCCGACACTAAGCTCAAGCAACTTGTCATCAAGTTTGACAACTACAAGAAGCGCCCTGAAAATAACATGAGGCAGCATCTGCAAGAGATGTCAAACATGATGCGTGAGCTCAAGATTGCTGGACATGTGTTGAACGATCAACAACAAGTTCAAGCTGTAGTTCGCTCACTTCCAAGGGGTTGGGAGTACATGAATGCGATGCTAACCCATAATGATAGCATCAAAACCTTTGCTGACGTTCAACGTCACCTTGAGCTGGAAGAAGAGCGGTTAATGGCGATGAGCAATCAATCTGAAGTTAACATGGCTCAATCCAGCAAGCGCGGTGGTTCTAGTCACAAGTGCAAGAAAGGTGCTAAGAATGTCAAGCAAGATGACAATGTTGAACCGCATGCTAAGAGAGCCAAGACAAAAAAACGCAAGAGAGGCCGACGTGCCGGAAAGAACAGAGACAAGAGTAAGGTTACTTGCTACAACTGTGACAAGCTGGGACATTTCACTCGTGAGTGCACTGAGTCGAAGAAGGTAATACCTAACTCTAGTACTCCTTATTATAGCTACGTAACTAGCTCGGTAATGTTGACTGAGAGTCACTCTTTGTGGACTGTAGACTCAGTAGCAACAGACCATGTAGTTAGGAGCCGAGAAGCATATGTGGAGTACCGTCGCATTCCAGTCGGGACACGCTGGATATACATGGGAAATGAAACCGCTGTAGAGGTGAAAGGAATTGGAACTTGCAAATTAAATATGCGAGGATGCCAAACCTTGTTTCTTCATGATGTCCTACATGCACCGGAAGTGCGACGTAACTTAGTATCTGTTACTGTTCTTATGTCGTTGGATTTCTCTTTGATTTTCTGTAAAGACTATGTGAAGTTGTATTTAGGAACAACTTATGTTGGTGTGGGATATTTCTCTAATGGTTTTATTGTGTTGGACACATCTTTTGATGGTAAAAGTTGTTGTTTTTCTTATATGACATCTACATCTTCTGATAATTGTGGAATTGATGTGAATGTATGGCATTCAAGACTTGGTCATAGAATGAACCGTTTGGCTAAAGAAGGTCTTTTAGGATCTCTTGCCAAAGTGGACTTGCCAACATGTGAGCCATGTCTTGCGGGAAAAGCAACAAGAAAACCATTTGGAAAATCTAAAAGATTTGAAAAACCATTGCAAATAATTCATTCAGATATTTGTGGTCCAATGAATAAGAGGGCGAGGCATGGTGCCTCCTATTTCATCACATTCATAGATGACTATACACATTATGGTCATGTCTATTTGATTTCTCACAAGTCTGAAGCTTTGGATTGTTTTAGACGGTATATGTTACAAGTGGAGAAGCAATTAGATACAACGATAAAGATTCTTAGAACTGATCGTGGACGTGAGTATCTGTCAGATCAATTCAAAGAATTATGTGATGAAAAGGGAATAGTCCGACAACTTACTCTTCCTAGAACTCCTCAACAAAACGGAGTTGCTAAGCGAAGGAATAGAACGCTATTGGAGATGGTTAGGTCAATGATAGCGCAAGCTAATCTACCCATATTTTATTGGGGTGATGCACTATTGACTGCTACCTACATACTTAATCGTGTGCCCTCAAAATCGGTAGAGTCTACTCCTTATGAACTGTGGGCAAGTTCAAAACCGGACTTGTCACATATGCGCCCATGGGGTTCTGCGACATATGTTCATGATACGTCTCACAAAGATGGAAAGTTAGGACCAAGGGGTAAGAAAAGTATCTTTATAAGATACAGTGAGCACTCTAAAGGTTATGCTTTTATCGGAGAAAACTCTGATGGAAGTGTGACCGAATTGGAATCACGGGATGCAACATTTCTGGAAAATGATTTTCCAACAAGAGGAGACATTGATAAGGACTTTTATCTCGATGAGATAGAAGAACCTGATCTTGCCGCACCCAGCAAATCAATCGAAGTTGAGGATGAGATACTTCCTTCGCTTGATTTGAGTGGGAGTATAAGTAGGCTTAGTGGTGAACTTAGTGAACCACGTAAAAGCACAAGAACAAGAACTCCGAAATGTCGTTTTGACATAGAAGGAGAAGCTTTTCTTGTTGCTCAACTTAATGATGAGCCTACCGTGCAACAAGCTCTTGTTGCTCCTCATCGAGATGAATGGATGAAAGCAATGGAAGATGAAATGGAGTCTATGAAAACAAATCAAGTCTGGGACTTGGTTGATCTACCGCCTGATCGAAAGGCATTTGGGAACAAATGGGTTCTTAAAATTAAACGAAAGGCAGATGGGTCCATTGATAAGTATAAGGCCCGCCTAGTGGCGAAAGGCTATACTCAACAAGAGGGTATAGACTATGAAGAAACTTTCTCTCCTGTGGTGAGATTTGGTTCTATACGTCTTATACTAGCTATTGTCGCACATTTAGATCTTGAATTACATCAAATGGATGTAAAGACAACATTTCTCAATGGAGATCTAGATGAAGAAATCTATATGGAACAACCCTTGGGTTTCATAACACAAGGTGAAGAGCGCAAAGTTTGCAAGCTGAAACGTTCCATATATGGTTTGAAACAAGCATCCAGGAAATGGTATTTGAAATTTCATCAAGCATTAGTGTCTCTTGAATTCACTACTGTAGATGAAGATCATTGCGTGTATGTCAAAAAGTCAGAGGGTAATTTTGTAATTTTAACTCTCTATGTGGATGATATCTTGTTGGCCAACAA
>AWWV01009120.1:0-23075 GCA_001974805.1 Corchorus capsularis
GGGGAGGCTTCGCCGTGGCTGAGCCGTCCTAGTGGGGAGACTCAATGTAAAAAGGGTAAAAGGTAAAGGGCAAAAGTGTAAAAAGTGGGGCGGTATTTAGCAAAACTAGAGCGGTATTTAGCAAAACTAGGGTGGTATTTAGCAACCCCATATTAATTTCTTATCAACTGTTTCCATTGTGTATGAATGATCTTGTTTAAAATATTTATTTACGTTTTTAATATCGATTCTCTTTTACCCTTTCCATTTCTAATTTCTATTTGATTAATGACTTTACCTTATCTTCTTCTTATTGTAATCCGGACCGAACCTTGGCACCAAAACACGTTCCACAATAGACAATACTGCTCAATTTTACAAAAGCATACATACATATATTAGACAAGAAATTAATTAATTAATTAGCCTTAAATTATGATCATCTCCAAATCCCCCAAATTAAGCAACCGATAATTATGTATTTTTTTTATATAGATATTGCCAAGTGATCAGAAAGTGACAACTTTATATATAACTTACAGTTCCCCAGTTATATAAGCACCATACAAGGTTAAACCGGCCAGGAGTACAGAACCAAGAGAAGACATTCTGCATTGAAAAAAATTAAATTTGACAGAGAAATCATTATAATTAGCAACGTCAATCAACTAGTATTTCAAACGCAATTACCGTTTATAATGTCTAAATGTTCAAATCAGAATACAAGTTTGAATTATACAATTATTACAATATTGGTTTTTCCAAGTCTTCATCAAAGTGCCCTATGCTTGGTCGTCAAGTGAAGAAACAAGCATCATACCAAAAAAAAAAAAAAAAGTGGCCTATAGGAAACACATGTTCTGATTCAACCATGAACACTATTCCTGCTTTCTCTAACTAATTCCAAAGATTTAGACCGACTTTGAGATCAAATTTTAATCACTGAATCCTACACCATCTTTTTCTACAGGCCAAAGAAAATCTGATGAGCACTGTCTTTTCCTCAACTCTTCTTGGGCACAAATCGCCAGAGGTCCACAGCAATATCCACCTCTTTTTTCTTGTGAAACTTGTATAGTTGAGGAACATCAAAACGGAGCTGGACAAAATACAGGGAAGTGGGGTGAGCCGTGAGGAAAAGAAAACATTTTAGAAAAAGAAATAGGAGAAAGAGAGAAAATAATAATATAATAACATCAATCTATGTGAGTGCAATAAAAACAACAAAAAGTAGAATACATGCACAAAACCCAGATCATGTTGCAGCAAACCATCTAAAAAATCAACACATTGTGAAGCTTGTTTTACCCACCTCACATAAGACCTCAGCACTGCTAGCGTTTAAGTCCCTCACGGCCGCTCTTTTCACATGCTGCAGTGAAGAAAAGAAAATGACTTCAATCTTAGTCACACTAAACTTGCTATGCCAACAGTAAGGCAATTTATAATATGTCTTCGCATGGATGAAACAGGCAACATGACCAGATGAGACAAATTGGAGGGACCTATTGCCATCAAAATACTATGAAACTCACCAAAAACCTTGGCTAACTAAAACACGAAACACTGAAGAAGGATTGTTTGTTAATCACAGGTCAATTTACTATTATTTTTAAATCCATGATCAACTCAATACGTGGCTACAAGAAGGAGCAAGTTACTTACATCCCTTGTTGAGGTCTTATGCAAGGAATAAACTGCTTGAGAAGCAACCTGGCTCATAGAAGATATGAACAACATAGCATATTAAATCTAACAAGCTGAAAAAGATGTATTTTAAACATCTTGAGTCTGACAGTGGTTGTACCTTCAATGCTACACTTAGAAAATCCAAGTCAGCGCCCTTCTTTCGAGTTCCAAATGGAGGATTCATCACAATGGTATCAACCATTTGACCTGAAAAACAGAGTGAGACAATAAGATGAAGATACTCACAAGAATTTTAAACAGAGAAACAGGCAAGATAATTTTCACTTCAATGATTCTACTCATAACATAGAGGCTACAAAGTAATAGATACATTAGATGTTCAGTGCATCTCCTACATAGATAGAATGAACGAAGAAGAAAGAAATTCGATTACTGTAAAGCCATTCAGCCACGCCCCTATAATTTCTAAGAATGAAAATGATTAGCCATTCATTTGCTGCTACTTTGAAGAACTCACTATGTGCTAGAGAATCATCTTTGCCTGCAAACTAACTCAACTGTTGAACACATCTCATAATGAGCATAACATGTACATATCAGAATGAGTACTTTTTTACAGGGAAACGATCAATTATAAGAGAGAAGGGAAGAAGGAAATGTTACCTCTCCATCCTAGTTTACTGATGTCACAATGAACAAAATCTATGTCCAACTGCAGGTTCAATCAAGAAAGGCATAATGCATCAGGAAATGTGCACATTAAGCATATAATCAAATTAAAAGACATTGAAAATGCATCAAATGGATGGACAAATGGAGAGAAAATAATGTATTATGTCACTCAGGCCAACAAAAGCTCTAGGCCAGGCCTTACTATATAACAAAATCAACAGAGAGAGCACCTCAAGATCCTCGGCATTAACTGCCGCTATTTCAAGAGATAGAGGATCAATATCAATGCCAATAACCTGCCTATTCCAAGCAACAAAAGACCCACATTAGAAAACAAAAGATATGGAAGCAATTATAGATAGCTTTTGCTTTTTCTCCCATTCAAGCACGCAACTAAGCAAGAATCTACAAGCACAAGGGTATAGAAAGATGAGAAAACAGAGGATACAAAAGTGGAAACTTACTCAGCACCCAAGAGAGCAGCAGCAGCACCTAGAGTGCCACATCCACAACCAAAATCAGCCACAACCTTGTTGCTAATATCATCAAATGAATTCTCAGCCTGAAATATCAAAACCCAAAAGGCAAAAATCAATACCCAATTACTCATTAACAATGGAAATGAAAGAATTGTTACTAAGAAGTAAATAAATGATACAGTGTAGAGCAAACGAGAGGCGATGTGAGGTCCAGTAGGGTACTGTTCAAGCTCCACCTGCACTAGAAAACATATATCCCACCACAATCAGCAAAATAAAAGTCAGATTTTTTCGTTTTTCCAATTTTGGGTACTTAAATGGAGCAAAACAGAGAGAAATAGAAAGACCTTGGGGTTTGAGAATTGTTGAAGATCGCCTAAGAGACTTTCCAGTTGCTTCAGCTTCATGCTTTTGATTTTAAGAATCCTTTCGAACAAAAAGCACTGACAAGAGGGGAAATAAAAGATCCTTCTGCTTCTTCTTTCTGCAAAAATAAAAGCCCTAGATTCTTTTCTCAGAGGTTTCTGACTTTGTGAATATGTTGGGGATATTCTGGAATTCCGGGACCGCTCTTCCGGTCATCCAAATATGGTAGATTTCTATGATGGACCCTTTAATTTTTATTTATTGTTGAATGGGCCCTAAAACTTCTTATTTATTGTAATTGGCTAATGTAAATTAGTAATTTGCTTTAATCACAATAATATAATGAATTAATAAATAAGGTCTGCCAATTATATGCATAGAATTCTATATAGTAATGTATTATCAAATATAATTGGTTAATTCCCTTAAAAAATTGGTTAATTTGTTGTGAATGATAACTTTGAAGGGGTTTGGAGGGGTCAATATAAATTGTTCTATGCAAAATTAAACTGGGAGGTGGGAGGAGTTTGAAGTACGATTGCATATAAATATAGAGTACATAATACTGAAGGGATTTTGTAATTTTTGGTCTCAATATAAAGATCTACCCCTAGTTAGATGAGATCATCATTAAACTTTAATGTAATCGTCTGAAGGTAAGATGAGACTTTTTTTTTTAGAGAAATAGATGGTATTTCATTATCATAAATCTGGATTACAAAAACCTATAGGCAAAGAATGCCTCCAACTTCGCTTTTCACCCAATATACAATCAAGCTTTGCGAGCTCATGGGTAAAGAGATTACAAGTCCTCCTAATAGCCTTAACACAGCAAGAAGAAAACTCACTAACTAGAACTTGGATATCATTAATGAGCACTCCCCACTCATGCAAGGAGACACTCAAATCATTAATCTCTCGAACAGCAACTGCACAATCGGATTCAACAATTAGTCTATCACATCCAACCTCCCTAGCTTCCTCTAACCCAAAGAGAAGGGTCAAAATCTTTGCATTGAGAGGTGATAAAACATTGTCCAATTTCCGGATCCCACTATGCACAACCACTCCATTAGAATTTTGGAGAACCATCGATACTGTTGCAACTCCATTATCTACACAAAAAGCTACATCAACATTCAATTTCTACAAATCGAGATTATTAGGAGCCGCTTAGAAAAAATAGTAGTCCCCCATCACAAACTTGATCCCAATTCACCTAAAGTTAGCACACTTGTTATTCATTTCCTATTCAAAAGAAATTAGTCTAACGCTAATAAAACTTTGACAAATATCTTTGGTTAAACGATTAAAAAATCTTTGATGATGTAATATTCATATTATATGAGAATTTTTCATTGTGAGACCTTTACTTTAATTCAATGGACCTTAAACAGTTCCATTTTTTCCTATAATACAGGTATTGCATTACAAATCTTGGGAAATTATTACAAAATCATATATGTAAGACCCTCATTTGATATAATTAGAAGATTGGATCCTTCAATGAAAGTTTATAATGTTAGACCCTACCATGAGCAATTAAACTTTCTTTTTCCAATAAATTAAACCGAGTTAGAAACTCGGTCTCCCTCTCAAGTCTGAACCGCCTTTTATATATGTAGCCAAATAAGAAACTGAACCAAGCTCACCTTCTTTTTCATATTAGCATTCGAGAGCAGACGCAAAGAGGAATTTCTGCTAGGGTTTCTGCTATTCAATTTTTCTTCTTGGTATCTCTCTCTTTCGATGCTAATACTCTTTTCTGGGTTTAAATTTCCAATTTTCTTCCATTTTTTTATCTTATCAAATGCCAATTCAACTTTTAGGGTTTCTTTTTCTGCTCAATTTAACGTCGATTGGACTCATAGTTAATGTTAATTTCATCGTGTTTACTAATAATATATAATTTTGGAAAATTTTAATCAGCTAGCGAAGGAAAAGAAGGAGAAATCAAAATGGTTCTATCGGATGATGAAATCAAGAGGTTGTATCGAATCCGGAAGACGGTAATGCAAATGTTGAAAGACAGGGGTTACTTCGTTGGAGACTTTGAGATTAACATGACCAAAGGTCAATTTATTTCCAAATATGGCGAAAACATGAAGAGGGAGGATCTTGTTATCAATAAATCTAAGCGAAACGATAGCTCTGATCAGGTATCCCTTCAATTTCTCCAATTTGAACTCATTCTAACAATTAGTTAAAGTAATTTCCCCAATTCCTTTTGAATGTATAGTAAAATGGGCATGTTGAATGTTATTTTGATTGAAATTCAGTCTTTTTTGTTTTGGTTCGCCTCCTTGTTTACAGGTTTTTGTGTTTCTTTTTTGGTGTATTAGATCTATGTTTTCTTTCCTGAAGAAGCCAAGGTTGGTGTGAAGACAATGAAGACATATACGAACCGCATGAAGTCGGAGAATGTATTCAGGGCTGTACTGGTTGTGCAAATGAATTTGACACCCTTTGCTCGGTCTTGTATCAGTGAAATTTCTTCAAAGTTCCACTTGGAGGTTTTCCAGGTCAAATATAATTGCTTTTGCAGTATTCAAGCTCCATTTAGGCATCACTATGCTTGTGTATCATATTCTTAATTCTATTACTTGCTTTAACTAAATGTATCTTAGCTAGCTGCTTGATTTTATGATGTAATGCTTCAAGGCCAAGGATTTATCTTTCTTGAGCTTATTGAGATGATTGCCAAACACCATACTATGGGTTGTGATGGATAGTTTGAATGGCTAGGTTCATCTGATGATAAATTTTTGTTTAGAAAATCTATAATATTAGTATGTGTTTCACTCGCATTGATGTGCAAATCACCTCTTTCAGGTCCGGACTTCATTTCAATCACTTATGTTTAACTTCTTTGGTGCAGGAAGCAGAGCTTCTGGTCAATGTAAAAGAACATTCTCTTGTTCCTGAGCATCAGGTGCTTACCAACGAGGAGAAAAAGACTTTGCTGCAAAGATATACTGTGAAGGAAACACAGGTAAGTATTAAGTAATCTTGATTACTTGTACTATATATTGGTATGTTTGAGCATTTTAAAGTGATTTGCACAAATCTTTGTCGGCCTACATGATATTAGGTTATACATATACTTCATAAAGTATGTTCCGTGAGCTGATTGGTTATTTAGGTATAGAACCACATTACACGAATCTTGTTTTGTTGAATCATTGCTGCTTCAAATCGGAATATGAGCTGCCCCAGTTGGATTGCATAATTTGTTTGCATGAATGTCTGTAGGTACGTGAAAGTAGGTATAGGGACAATGCAATTCTATAGACATTGTTTGGTAGATGCTGGTTGTAAGGGTAGCTTTTGTGTTTGTGATGGACATTTGTTTTCCTGGTACATGTTGTTTAATGAAGAGTGGGAAATGAGAATCTATTCGCTATTGAAAAAGACAGCTGTTTTTCTTGTGCAAGTTTTGGCTGCCATTTTGGTGCATTCATTTCCTTTATTCTCTCTTATTAAACTTTGTCGGTTTCTGATCATTGTGTTTTGGAATGGGTTGAATGCAGCTGCCTCGTATCCAGGTGAGTGATCCCATTGCAAGATACTACGGGCTGAAGCGTGGACAAGTGGTGAAGATAATTCGGCCTAGTGAGACTGCTGGTCGTTATATCACTTACCGATATGTTGTTTAAGTGTGTTTCCTGTTTAATGAG
Source organism: Corchorus capsularis (assembly GCA_001974805.1). Classification (NCBI taxonomy): domain Eukaryota; kingdom Viridiplantae; phylum Streptophyta; class Magnoliopsida; order Malvales; family Malvaceae; genus Corchorus; species Corchorus capsularis. Next base: position 6,824 of record AWWV01009120.1, read on the forward strand.
ATATCTAACTACTTTAGGAACTGGATTGAAGGGTTTTGATATAAAAGCACAACTATGTACTCCAATTAAAGTGGCTGGTTGTCTCAAAACCAAATGGATTTTGTAGCTAGGACATGAAAACAACTATGATCCGAATATGAATGCAATTCTGGGATTTTTTCAATACCAACACTTGTAAATGTTATTGAAATCTCTTTTAGCTATTGCTTTCCAATTGCTGTGTGTCTTCTAGAGTCCATCGCAAAACCAAATGGATAAGGGATGTTTTAAGAAATGTCTATCTTAATGAAACAGCTGATCTTGTGCACAGTCGCCACAACCGAAATTGAAAGTGGCTTGCTTGAGTTCATGCCAGCGTATGGCTGAGATCCCCTTTGATCATTTACTATTAGTTGATAAGAATATTGGAGGGGAGAAACCAAACTCTAACGTTTTTTGGCCACACGCCTCTAATTTATTACCAAACCAAAGTAGTTGTGTTACAGTTCAGTTCCTCTGTCCGTAAGGAGCCGAGACACAGAGAGTAGACAGTGGGAAAACCATTTACATATGAAATAAAGTAGCCTTAAGCAGAGAGACAACAATCAAATAGTACATTACAAACATGAGGAAGAGAACCAACCTATAGACATGGAATTGTCTAAAACAGTATGTCTTGCCTAATAGGAGTCCTGTTTTTTAGCCCTTATGAAGTACATTATTACTCTTCAATGTTTAAGATACATACTTAGCAGGAAATTGAAAGACCCAATTCTGAGAGCAGTGAAACTAGCAACCTTCATCATTTGCCTCAGTAATTACGGTAATTACAGCAACATCAAATCGTCTAGGCACGATTTTTACACTTCTCCATAGCCCTTGGAGCTGCATCATACAAAAAAATTGTGTTAATGATTTCTTGTTCCGGCATTAATCATAACTTGGTATAATCAAAACCAACATGAACATTAGATTTATCGGTTTAACCTTCTGCTATGATTATCTCACAGAAATGTAAATCAGAATAGAACATACCAAGGCCAATAGCTTCTGAACTCTTCATTATCCTCAACCTCTTACAAGAGCCAGTAAACATCCTGCAAAACAGACTCAGTTAATTGATTTTATCCGGACAAACTTCATTGATATTGTATTTTTCCAATCAACTTTAGTCCTTCATTTGGATACTTACTCCCATGGAACATCACCAACAAGCATCCAGTCACCATCTTTATCTTCATAGGTGAGTACATACTCAGAGCCATGCAGGAGATCAATTAATCGACTCGCACTTAATCCATCTCGGCTTGCAACTCCATGGGAACCACATTGACCTGATCAAGTCAATCAGAAATCGGAAATTAGACTAAATTCCACTCCCATGCAGTTTTCAAGCATGCATGTTGGTAATCCAATAAAAGCATAAAAAGCACTGGAAAATCACATTGGAAAGTTGGCAAGGAAAGTTACCAATTGTGAAGCAGCGGAACATCTTTTCAAGTGCCAAGGACAGTTCTTTATAGCTGCCATAGATTTTGAGATCAACTTTCCTAAGATAAGGAGCACCATCCATACTAACTTTGACATAAAGACAACCTGATCCCAATTTGGCTTCTGCATCATCATCATTCTTTGGAGAATGTGAAGCCATTGTATTCTTCCGAAATGACCGAATTGGTGGCCATCCTACTACTTGTGCCCTGCTAAAATATGAATAGGAAGATTATAAAGGGATTAAATTGCTTACATTAAGGTCAGAAGAGCAGATAATTGGAAATTACAAGACCGAAAAAGCTCGGTAGCTAGCTACAAACATCTGCTCTGTATAGTAATTACAGAGCAGAATGAAAATGAAAAATCCCCCATATGAAATCAACCTTAAATCAGTTTCACAGCATCATAAATTGTACTACAGACCAAAAGTTTCATAACTTGCTAAAGCATGTAAATTATGAAGAGAAAATTCATGATTCACCTGTTTTATATGACTAATTCCACTGCTTACACCAGTAAATGTTGTTACTATCATTTTTTTATGGAACCCAAAGTCCAAAATTTTCAGAACCATAATTGTTAATTACAGTTTTTATGTTTCATGCTCTTCAATCTTCATTCTAAACCAAACAAAAAGAGCTCCAAAAGAAAATTACTACTAAAAAATAAAAGGAAATTACTGCTTTACTTTGAAGCAGAAGAAATGGTATTCCCATTCCCATGAACACTTTCACCAGCAACCTGAGGCTTCTTCTCTTGAACCATCATGGACTTCTGAGCTGCTCCATCCTTCAAGACTGGACCACCCTTACCCGAATCCGACCCGGAAAGTCCCTTTCCTCCGTTGTTACCACCATTTCTAGGAGAAAACAAGCCTTCAGACCCACTACCAAAAACCCATTTCCCACCAGAGTCTAGTGCATCAGTAAAACCCCTTTTTGCTCCTGATGCAAAGCTCTTCAGTGAAACCACGTCATCATGCTCATGCTCTTCCCTCTCTGGTGATTCGGACCCGGGTAACCCGAGTCTCAACTTAGTACTAGCTTTCAAGTTCAAACCACCATTCTTATTAGAGCTTTTCTCCATTGAAGGAAGCTGCTGCTCTGAAAAGCCTATGTAATCATGCTCTATTGGCTTAGACATTTAGAAAACAGAACATCAAGAAGTAAAATAAGCTATAATCAACCCCAAATCAAAAACAAAGGAAAGGAAAAAAAAAAAAAATCTTTTGAAGGTTTTGGAGCCTTTGGGTACTCTCTTTTGTTCCTACATATAATGAACACACCCAAAAGAAAATTACTCTCAACACTGTAAGAAGATGAAGTAAAAATTCAGTTAAAATGGAACTGTTTATTGTACTTTTGTAAAAAAAGAAAAAACACTTTTTTTTTTCTTTTTCTTTCAATGGGTTGTTTTTGTAAAGTTGTAAGGTTCTATAAACTGTATATATAATCGGCTTCTTTTTTGTGGGCAACCACTTCCGACAAAGTCACAGGAAAGTCTCCTTCCCGGCAAACTTTTCCGATAATAATAATGTTCTGTTTTTTTTATAACTTATAAGAAACAATGTAAGCTAATAAAAATACGCCGAGTGGACTAACGTGCACCGTCATTAATCTGACGTGTCAAGAAGGCTAGTTAAAGTGCGCCCCTTATTAGGACAGCGTTTGGAAGTGAGAAAATAAAAATAGAGAATCCTCACGGAATCACAGAAAATGATAGGTCGAGAGCTGTTGCTCTGAGACTTTACTCTTTAAAGTTTAAACGGCCAAAACTGCTCAGCTCACTTTTTTTTTTTTAAATACTAACAGAATAAAATTTTTTATATAATTATAAAAATTGGGTTTGGTAGTATTTTGGCTGTTTTGTTGTTTGGATTGCAGGAAAGGAAAGAAAAGGAGGAGGAAAAAGTGAGAAAAGGGAGAAAGAGAAGGGGAAAAACGGCAGTTTGAGAGGTGTTGGTGAGGAAATGAAAGTGAAATTACTCTGCCGGAAAATATTTCGTTTTTGTTTTTCTATTTGTTTTGTTATGTTTTTTTCCTTTGGTTGTCTGTCTGAGATAATAAGTAGTCTTTTGGATTTTTCACTACAACAAATTAAGTAAAATACGTACTATATATTACATGCATCAACAATGAGAAAGAGAATGTAATGGGAAAAAAATATAAATAACATTCATTAATCCATTTTCGAAAGTGTAATTATAATCATTATTAAAAAAAATTGTTAACTAGGTTTAAATAAACTTTACCATCGGACATTTGGCTTGGTGATAGAATACTGGACTTTTAGTTCCAGGTAGCCTATCTAGACCGTGGGGTTTTGGATTCAAGTCTCACATAATATGGGTTTATTTTGTAATTTATTTATTTGTTTGTTTGTGTATTTGGTATGTAGGTAGTTTCTACTTTCTAGTTTACGTTGAATTCTAATATTTGGGCATAGAAAATTTAGTTGGCTTGTAATGCGATTTCACTTGTATTTGTTAAGGAATGAGTTTGTTGCCTCATAAATTAGAGTTTCGGAAGATCATTCATGTGTTCCGAGAAGGGAATCGATGTGCTGATTTTCTAGCAAATTATGGGCAGGTTTGCTCGCAAGGTTATGTGAAGTTGATAGATCCACCCACTGAGCTACTTCCTCTACTTGAGCACGACGCCAATGGTGTGGCGGTTAGCAGAACTTAGCTGACTTTGTCGGTATTTTTTGTACCAAAAATAAATAAATAAATTAGAGTTTCGGTAATGTAGCTAATCATAGGTTTATTCCTGTGTGTTTGTAGTCCCAATCTCATAAAAATTTAAAGAAAAAAGGTCTAAATAAACTTTTTTTTTATTTTGGTACATAGTATAATATGTCGGAACTCAATTACTTTCATCAGTTCATGAAAAAAATTCATTTATATAAACAATTCTACCAAACCACTCAAGAGAAAAAGTCAAAGATTTAAGAGACGATTGTACATATGTAGCAAAGTAGTTCCAAGATGTATATAATTTGATAATTTACCTCATAAATAAATCTAATTAATATAAGTCTAAGAATAATGTGCAATTAGTGGCCATAGATCAATTATTGAAGAACCCCACAATTGATCTCTCCTTCAAAACTTTTTGTTGATAATGATACAAAGAAATCTTGTTGACATTTGCTTTAAATGATAATGTCCGATCTAATAATGCTTCTTTTTCCTTTTACTAATTTCTTAATGATAATGAAAGTACAAAATAACTTAGCATTTCTCTTAAATTTATTGGTTTAAATAATTGCACTAACAGCAGTATTACAGTATATTAGATGTTAGTAATTTTTAATAATTAAAGGTTGCTGCACGGTTTAAAAGAAAGTCCACTCATCCATATGGGTCGTTGGGAGACAAAATCACAAAATCACAAGATGGGATCATCTTAAATTGACCGGTATTTCTATTCTATTACTAAAACTTTAAATTAGTACTAGTTTTAATGTTAATTAAAAAATCATAAACTATTTTTTTGCTACTTAAAAATCATAAACTATTAGTAATTGCTTTAAGAGGTTTTCTTAATTTAATTTTTCATTCCAAGTTAACCCAAATTTGCAATTTTCTCTTAAAGACAGCTTAGGGGGGCAAGCCATTGAAGCCAACAACTCTTGAAGCTGGTTTCCTTTGTTTTGTTTGTACCATAAAAAACCAACCAAAAAAAGACACAAACCAAAGACTTCCCAACTCAACCCCAAAAGCCCAAAATTGCTCAAAATTAATCAGCCTAAGCCGAACCAGACCATGGGGCGCAGGGCCAACCGCCAATATGTCACTGCCATCTTCCATAATTAGCCAGGCTTATCACCATGATTACTTGGACCCAAAAATGAAAATTGAAGAAGAAGAATCTCCCAATAGGCCCCACTCATGGGTGAGGAAGAATGGGCCCCCACCATTGCCAATTCTCAACCCATTAATTTGTTGGTCGGACCCAAAAAAAGCTAGTATGTACTGTAGAGTAAGAGTTATTGCTTATTTACCTTCTTATCCTGAATTAATTGGGTTAAGAACATTTTGTCGAAGGCCTAAACTTTAAATCGCAACAATTTGTGTATCTTAAATCTTCAAATTTAAGACATCTTGTTTCCTAAACCTTTTGAATTCATGACATTTTATTATCCCTAATAGAGGAGGGAAATTGTCCCGAATTTGAAAAATTCCTAGGATAAATGGTCTCGAATTTATTTTAAGGGACAAAATATCAACCCCATAATTCAAGGGTAAAAAGGCTAATAAGCCATTACTTATTACTAGTAGTTTGAAAGGGTCCCCTTACTGGTTCTCCCCTTATTCTGATGGTTGATTGTTTGTTCTTCCATCTTTAAGAACAAGGTTCAAGTCCCGTAAGCTTTCAAAACAAAAAAGGGTCCCTTTGATTAGCTCTCTTCATCCTTGCTTTTGTTTATGTTCGGCCAACCTCAACTATCCTTCCTTCCCAATTCCACCCATGTTCATATTTTTTGGTAGTGACTGGTGAGGAATTGAGCATCTTTTTTTGCGCTTTTTATAACTTCTTACAAGGAACCCCACGAGGTAAACAGGATAAGCTAAGCTTTTTTAACCATTTTGTTTTTCAAAAACAGAGTATCAATAGTATACTAATGGCAGTCACAATCATGGAAGAGATCATGGCCTTAGTCTACTGAATCTTTATTGCTAAATGAAAAGTTCAAAGGGTCAATTTTACATCTATATACTTTATAGAATAAATAAGTTATACAATTAATGTTGTTCGAGTCGAGACTTGACGTAAACCATTAAAACGGATACGAATGCCTATACCTAAAAAAATATAACATACAAGTTGAAAGCTTAATTGGGATTTTATTTAAATTACTTCAAAATTGATTTGATGGAAAGAAGGGAAGAAAGAGTTTTGAGTTTTCAAGTTTTGTAGTTCCCACCTCATGTCAATGTGTCCCGTTAATCTCGCAATTATTAGTTAATTAATTGTTTTTTAATCAATTTTGTTTTTTGAAGTGATTGAAGTTAAGTTGTAACTTAAATTTAATAAAGCTGCACGTGTGATCTTTGCAAAATGCTTGTAAAAAGATGAATTATTTTGGATTTTATTATTTTAATGATTAATGTGCTTATCTGATTCGACTCCTTTCTCCAAAGTAATTGACATTAAGAAATCTTGATTAGTTGAAGGTAATTTATTCAAATTAAAAGAAAATGAAGTAAGCTTCAATGAAGTAACAGAGCATTGGAAACTTGGTTACTTAATTTCAATTGATTCAATGTCCAAATCTCCAAAAAAAAAAAAATCCAAATCTCAGGATCTAAAATGTAAGATTTAATTACAATGGAAAGACAAAACAGGATCAAAGAACACAAAAAGGTGGAAAATGGTTGTCATAATCGGACCCAAAGACTTTCTGGTAAGGGAAAGGAGACAAGATGAATCTTGAAAACAGGACCCCATCGACCCCATGCAGGATTTTGATTAAACATAAACATATGGGGGAGGAATCACAATTCACAAACTTTTTCCTATGCCGAAAACCAGCTGCTGCACAATAATATTATTGCAGAGCTTTTTTTATCAGGAAAAGGCCATGAACCTTGCAACCCAAACCCCACCATGCAAATTACAGGATAATGATTATTACTACACCTCCAACTCCAAGATGCTTGCTCAATGCAATTTAACAAAATTTTCATCACTCATGAAAATCAATTCAGTTTAATAGACAATTTGCCACCTGAACTAGTAAGAAATGGACAAATTAGCCATTGAATTTAAAAAATTGACAATTACACTCATGAACTTGTAAAAAAAAAAGGACAAATTAGCTATTTTGGATGAAAATTGGTTAAATTCCATTGACAATTAGACGGACATTGGACAAAGTTTATCCAAAGTCATATCAATTTCCGTCCAGAAAGGATTCATTTCTATCCAATTGTTAATGGAATTCAACCAATTTCAACCCAAAAGGGCTAATTCGTCACTTTTTTTGTAAATTCAGACGTGCAATTAGCAATTTTAGGAGTTCAAAGTTATCTGTCCATTTCTTACAAGTTCAGGGGTTAAAATGTTTATTAAGCTAAATCAATTCCAATTATAAAAAAGTTAGGACAACTTTTGATTAATGCATGGATAATTGGTTCAAGATTCATGAATTGATATTGAGTGAAGAAGCAACTTTGTTGGTGGAATATGGAACTTGAGAACTTCCCCTGTTGAAATGAGGCAGAAAGTGGCATATATTTCTGAAACCAGTGGGTATTAAGAAGACAAGAGTTCGAGCTTTGCATATTTAGAACTGGCCTGAAAGGTAGTGGGGGAATTTGGAATGCAACAAAAGCCTGCAAATTTTTTTTTATTATTATCGTACTCCCACTAGCTTTCTATAAAAGGGGGCCCCATTCATTGCATCAACTCTGAATTATTGAGAGTGAGAGGAATTGAATCCTTCCTTCATGTACTACCATCAATCAGATCAGTTCATAAATTGATTATTAAGGTTTTTCTATGTGATTGAAATGAAAGCTTTTAACTCACTATAGCTGTTCCCCAAAACCGTTTTGCCAGAAATTTCATTGGTTTATTGAAGAATTCAAACTATGGCTATAGCATGAATCTCAGAGTTATATGGGAAAAAAAGTTGATATAGCCAAAAGGCCCAAAACCCTTTAGTGTTTAAAAGCAGGAAAAATGTCGTCTGATTTTGTGAGTAATGTATATGACCAAAAGCACATGTCACGGAGAAATTATGAAATAATAATGGTGTAGGATTCAGTGATTAAAATTTGATGTCAAAGTCTTTCTAAATATTGGAATTAGTTGCCTATAACATATGTGTATTTTATAGGCAACTTTCTTTATAATGCATGTTTCATCAGTTAGCCATTAGTCAAGGCAGAGGGCACTTTGATGAAACTTGGAAAAACCAGTATGGAATTTTGAATAATTCAAACATACCATTGTGTTCGTCTCGAAAAGTTAGGTGGTTTAAAAAAAAACACCTCAATCGGACAACCGAACGCAAAATTATGGTCTTTCAAAGTTTTGACAACATCTTAGCCTTATGGCTAAAATTATTCTTTTTAGTCTTATGTTATATAAAACGACATCGTTTCTTTGGTAAATAAATGAAGAAAATATTTCTTTTATATTACCAGCGTTTTTACTTAAAAAAACACCGTTATTCGGCCTTGTATAATTTTTTTTAGCCAAGCCTTGTATAATTTGAGGAAATCGCGACCTCTTTATCATTTTGTGAAGTCTGAAACGTAAAAAGTCTATAAGAGCCCATTTGGAAATTTCTATAGAAAGTAAAAAGGTACAAAGTTTTTTTATAGAAAATTTAAGAATAAAAAGTTTTTTCTTAAGAAAGTACTTTAACATGTTTGTTTAACCAATAAAGTTTAAATTAAATTCCTAAGAAAGTAAAGTTAAATTTATTAAAATACCCTTTGAAGAATATTTTAATACTTTCTATAGAAACTTCCAAACTAGCTCTAAATTTAAAAACAATGTCCTTTTAAGTAACTTTGTCTTGAAATCACTTTCATTAGAAAGTGAGAAACTGCTTTAACACCTCCCTGATGTTAAAATACTTTCTCACTTTGGAGAGAAAGTATTTGGACTGGAATGGTGAGTTGCAATGGGTTGTTACTCGTAGTAAGGGTAAGTCCTTGCTTACATTGATCTTGAAGCTGTCATGGAATGCTTATTGTTATGCCATTTGGAGGGAGTGAAATGCTAGAATTTTTCAGGGAAAGATGCAAACTGTGGACCAAGTCTTTTTCTATTATCTCTGATGTTATTAGAGCTAGACTTAATGGTTTTAGCAATGTTACTAAGGATCATGTAAATTTGTTCCTTTGTAATAGTTGAAGTTTATGTTTAAATTGGTAGTTGTTATGCAACTTCTTCTTTGTATTTTGGTTGACTTGTAGCAGTTATTTTTCATGCCACTGGATGAATACATACATATTTATCCAAAAAAAAAAGTATTTGGGTCAATTAAACTTTTTTACCCTAAACTTTCTCTAAACAAAATAACCAAACATGCTAAAGTTATTTCCTACCATATACTTTCTATAGAAAGTGATTAAATTACATCAAAACAAACGGGTAAGTCTCAAAGCTCTCTTCAACCCGTTTCAAACCCTAACCTAGCCGAAATTCTCAAATTTAACCATTCGATGTTTGATTCTTCTTCCCAAATTTCATCTTCTTTGAATTTTCCTAACCCTAAAATTGGGTCGAGTTCTCCAATTCCCATATAGATTATCCGTTACTTTGTTGGGTATTCTCCAGATTTCTTAAAGTTCATCTTCTCTGCGGTGGTTAGGTTTGCGTATTAGCTTTTCGAGAGCCTTTTCCAGGTAAATTTCATCTTCTTCTTCAGCCCTATATAATATACTTTTGTTACTTGCTGCTCTACCTTTTGGTATAATTATTGATTTTTGGTTTTTTGTCTTTGTATCTTGTGTATGTGATGAATTTCATATATGTTTATCTGTATATATATATTATTTAATGATTGACCTGCCTTGGAAATAATTGATCTTAGCTAGTAATTATGATGATTAATTTATCAGTCAAATTTATTTATTTTTTCTAATGCAGAAAATGTCTCAAGTTCCTTATGCTGTCAAAGTTATTGGTTTGTATCCAATCCTTTAACTATGTATAAATAATTTTTTTTTCTGTTTTAACAATTCTGATTCCTTTACATCGTTATGTTTTTTCACTAGGGCGCGTAGCCTTCGTATCTGCTTACGCTATGGCTGCTTTCTATGGTGGATTTGTGATTGTGAGAACGTAAGTTTTATCGAATTCTCACTTTCTTATTTTGCTTTCTATCGAAGATAACTGATTTGGTGATCAGAATGTCATCAATAATTATCTTAATTTTAATCGTCAAGGCTGATTTCTTGTCTAATATGTATGCTTTTCTAAACTTTTGTAGTGTAAGCTCTGCTGTGAAGTCGTATACCAAGGAGATGAGGTAATTTTTTTTTGTTAATTGTCATTGGGATCTTTTAACAGAAAGATTGTGATTGGGACCGAAGATTTTCTCTTGTTAAGAATGTACTAAATAACCATTTTGCCCCTTGAACTTGTAGGGTTTAGATGTTTTGCCCTCCGAAATTCAATCTTGGACATTTTGCCCCCTCAACTTTACGGCTCCGTTAAGTCGCCATGTGGTATTGCCATGTCAGACCAACCTAACACACGTGGCATTGCCACGTTGGACCACTCGTCAGCGACTTAACGGAGCCGTTAGGTTGAGGGGGCAAAACGTCTCAAAATTAAAGTTCAGGGGCAAAATGTCCAAGATTGAAGTTCGGGGGAAAAATGTCTAAACGCTACAAGTTTAGGGGGCAAAATGGTAGATTAGTCATTAAGAATGTTTATAAATTGGTCAGGGATTTGGTTTAATTTCATCACCCATTATAAGTTACTAACTGTTGCTGTTCTTCATTGGTTGATCTCCTTCTGTAAGCTTGGGTTGTCCTCATTGTGGAGAACAATTTACAGAACCAACTTCTAAGCTTTTGGACAAATCTACACACAAAGTGATCGACTTAATTTTTATAAGTTCAAAGAAGCCCTGATGATTGTCTCAGTTGCAGTACTTGTTCAGTTATAATATGAATAACTGTCCGCTAGGTGATTATTCATTCAAGAACAGATAAATTGTGTTTAAGTAATGACTAATGACTCAAGTCGTAAATTTAGCTTTCTGTAGTTATTTATCTGTTATTAAAAATCCTAGTTCAAACCAGTACTTGGAAATTAGCTTTCTGTAGGTATTTATGTTTTATTAAAAATGCTGGTTCAGTTTGAACTACTTGGAAAAGCAGAGAAAAGGATATTTTACTAAGGATATTATTTTACTAAGATTTGTATCATGCTGTAGTTTAATTTTATACTAGATCCTAACCCGTACGCTTCGCTGCGCAGCGGGGCTTGGAAAATCAACAAAATCTGCTTTTGTAAAGAAAACTGTTTGGATTTTAATGAATATATTAGATAGAGGTTCATATGATCATAAAACAAAGTAGATAATCAAGGGATGTTTCCATCATGCATAGTTAGTTGTGCGTTATTCAATACGTTTAGAACGATGGATCATTCCGGAGAAACCTAACTCCTCCAAAGAACCTTCTGGCTCAATTGAGGCAATTGCTTGTCTCGCACAAACACCCTTGCTACCAAAGAGTTTTTTTTTTTTTTTTTTTTTTGAGATAAGCTACCAAAGAGTTTTGTCTCCGTGATTGCAGATTTGATATGGTCTTTGCTCGAAGCAATTTGCTGTAAAAGAGTATATAAACTCTGGGTTTGTTGATCCAGCTGCATAAGAAATTATAATCTATTATAATCTTCAAAGGTCTAGTAGTTGCTGTGAGACCCCGACCCAAGATTTTCTATATGTTATTTTGGGCCCAAATACATCTTAAATTATGGGCTAAAAACCCATTAAGTAATTAGTATAGTTAGTCATATATATATATATTCACTTTCTTTTCAAAACTAGGGTTAGACAAATTGGGAGAAGAGGGAGAACGGCCAGAGAGTTTTGAAGACTAATTTCATCAATTTTCCATCATATTTTCGTGCTAAGAGGTTAGTTTTAACAACTTCTTAATGTTTTCACCTTGTAAGCATGCATTAGGGTGGGTTTTGGGTTGAAATAGAGAGAATTCCGTCCACCGGCCGCCGACCGGCGAGCCTCCGGCCACCAAATTGGTATCAATAGATTCCTTTAATCATTAGGAGTTCATAGAACTTGGAATCACTCAATTTGGTTGGGTAAATCAAAAGTTATGATGAAATTAAGTTAAGAACCCTAAGTTGAAAATTGTGATCGGTGGGCCTACTTTCCTTGCCGGAATCCGGCAAACCGGAGACCTTTAGAGGCCAAACTTATGGGGTAATTGTAGTATGATGTAAGCTCTGTTTAATGGTACTTTCTATACCTGCATATATGTTTTGAGGAGAGAGAATAGAAGCTCCAAAGATGGCTGGTCGATGGGACGAATCTGGAATTTTCAGATTTGTTCATGAAGAAGATGAACAGTAATTTGTGATGCCCACTCTCGGCCATAAATTGAATCGGAGAGTGTAGTTCACCCCTAGGTCTTTTTTAAGTGAAATTTGGGGGATTTGCTTAACAAAATATTTATGATTTTCTGGAATTTTATATGATTTTTCAGATTACAAATTATTTTATATAAATTATTCTTTTTAGAAAATTGATTGAGAGAGTGTGACATGATCTTAAAGAGTTAGGTTCTGAAATTTTGGTGAAAATTATATTATAATATCAGTATTATTCTTATGTTTTTAAAATGGAGTTCCACTCTCTTGAAATTTCGAAATCTATTTTCAATGGTTATTTTAAATAGTAAAAGTGAGTTAAATGTGGAAAATTCCATGTGTGTGTTTTCTAAATATTTTGAAAAGGAATTTTCAGCGGTCCCCCAATGTTTTTTAGGATTGGTTGAAGGGTAGATTGAGCATGCATAATCATTGTGTATAATTTCCGTTTCTAACAAATAGTTATAAATTGTTAGGATTGTGATTGTGTTTGTCTTACTGTGGATTTTGTGCTGTGATTGCTTTGCTAATCAGGTAAGTTTCCGAACCTTTCTGGTTATTTTCAAAATGATCGATGTTTTATTGTTTTTGAACTATTGAAATGGTTTCGTAAAATGGGTCAAGTATGAAAGGTAAAATTGATTTGGAATTGTGGTATCGTGAAATTGATTTGAGATTGTGAAAATTGGTTTTTGGGGACTTTGATGGCTGCATAGTGGACCCGTGCCTCAGGGGGTTAAACTGTTGGTGGTTCCGGAATCTATTACCGATCGGTTGAAATATTGTGTATCGTGATATCGTGTATCGTGGCAGCCTGATAAGAACTCTATTGAAATGTTTTTATTGTTGATCGTGATTGAGAAATTGATTATAAAATATTGTTTTGCTAAATATTGTGATTTTTGAGAAATTGATTTTAAATGCTTGATCCGGCTAGTTAGGTTTTGTTACTTACTGGGCTCTTTAGCTCATTATGTTGTTAATATATTTCAGGTGATGACGATTGAGCATTGGGGTACATTTGGGAGAGTGCGCTAGGATTAATTAATTAGACATTGAAATTTATTTATATTATTGAACCGCTTCCGCTATTGTTTAAGGTTTATTATTGGGATTGTAAGATTAATTTTGGTTTAAGAGATTTTAAAGATTTTAGACTTTTAATTATTTTGGATTGATAGTTAGCCTTACATGCTCATGGGGTTCGCCTCGTGAGTGTGTGGCGTTGTTATGTTTCGAGCCTGCGGGTTCGGGGCGTGACAGTTGCATAGGTTTGTGTTGAGCAATATCGGTCATAGGGGAAGGTATTAATGTCTAGGAATTGAGTAGGGGTGGGCATCAGTCGGGTCGGTGGGAAAATTTTCCAAATATGAACTACCGACCGACAGCCTCCCAGCCACTGACCACCGATCGACTGGTGCTAGAAACCGCCAGTCACCGACCGAAGTCAATTTCGGTCGGTTGATCGGTTTTTAGCACCAGTCGGTTGCTACATTCAAATTACAAGATTAATCTAAACTTAGAATCCATTGGAAAATTAAAAGGAAACAAATAAGGAAATTACATGTCAATGGAAACTGCTACGATACTTATACTTAATAATTACAATATAGGAATTGAGAATAAAAAAAGAACCAAAGCACCAGCCACCAGAAGCAAGCCTTCACATCAGTTTATTTACATGGCCAAAAAAAGCAGCAACATCATCTAAAAATTAGGTCAAATACCAAACACCAAGTCCTGCATTTTTTCATTTCAGAATTAGATAACAATTTTACAGGACCACTATGAAATTTTGATAACCTTCCCAGAAATACCACTATGAAAATTTTCTTATCACATTTTGAAAATTTTGATAATCACACTATGAAATTGTGATAACCTCGCTATGAAATTTTGATAAATCTTCATATAAAATTTTAATAAACCTGCCTATAAAATTTTGATAACTTTCTTATGAAATCTTTGATAACTACAAATTTTGATAAGCTCCCTATGATTTTTTGATAACCTTTTTATGAAATTTTGTTAATCTCCCTATGAAATTTTGATCTACATACTATGAAATTTTGATAACCCTGTTATGAAATTTTGAAAACTAAACTATGAAAATTTGATCAGTTTCATATGAAATTTATCCTCACTGAATTTTGATATCCTCCCTGAATTTTGGTATCCTCCTTGAAATTTTGATTACTCCATCATAAAAGTTTAATAATCTTCCTAATTTGGTAATCATACTATGAAATTTTGATAACCTTCCCAGAAATAGCACTATGAAATTTTTTGTAATCACATTTTGAAAATTTGATAACCTCTTTATGAAATTTTGATAACATCTTTATAAAATTTTGTTGACCCCTCTATGAAATTTTGATAATCACATTATGTAATTTTGATAATCTCGCTTTGAAATTTTGATAACAACACTATGAAATTTTGATAATCTTCATAAAAATTTTGATAATCCTATCTTTATGAAATTTCGATAATTACTCTATGAGATTTGATAACCTTCTATCAAATTTTTGTACTCCTTATGAAATTGAGACTTTTATAACCATCGTATGAAATTTTGATAACCACACCATAAAATTTTGATAACCTCCCGATGAAGTTTTAGAAACCTTCTAATGGAATTTTGTTAACCACACTATGAAAATCGTATAATCTCGCTATGAAATTTTGAAATCTTTTTTATAACCTTTCTATAAAGTTGTGATAATTAACTACCCTATGAAATTTCAATAACCAACCTAAGAAATTTTAATAACCTAATCTTATGAAATTTTGGTAACCACTCTATGAAATTTTGGTAACTACACTATGAAATTTTGGTAACCACACTATGAAATTTTGGTAACCACACTATGGAATTTTGATAACCTCCTCATGGAATTATAATAATCATCTTATGAAATTTTGATAACCACATAGAAACAAGAAAATCAAAATCATAATATCACCTACTCTTCTAACTCAACAATTTCCAATTGAACAAAGTGAATGCCGCAAAACATTATATAACGAAGAGATGGAGCTTCACTAACAATAGTATTGTACGTGTTAGTGTTAGTGTTAGTGTTAGTTTAATCTTTCAATTGACATTTAAAAATTGAAATTAAAAGTAAAATATTAAATTCATATAATGGAATAATTTACGATTAAAAAAATAATGGAATAATTAAAAATATTATTTAGTAATGGCAGTTTAGAAATATGTTTTAAAAAAGGGTACAATTGGAAATATGTTTTAAAAATAAGGTTACAGTTGGAAAACATAAAGTTTCCCCTTATTTCCCTTATTCGAACTTTTATATATAGTTATATATATATATATATATATATATATATATCACTGCCTTTGAAGTAGTTGATTGATCTTGCTAATTAATTATTATATGTGATTGTGATTTCTCTGTCAAGTTTATTGTTTTCTAATGCAGAATGTTTGAAGATCTCTAGTTTATAGCGTCCCCTTTTACTAGGTACCGCCCCCCCTTTTTGGACTATTTTGCCATTTTTTTCGAACTTCAAAATTTTCAATTCTCTCAACTTTTAAACTTTCAAATCTCAGTATTGACAAATCCATATTCATATCCATTTAAACTAAATGAATTGTTCAATACTTATTAAAGGACAAAAGGAAACTAAAGGAAAATCTAAAAAAAAAACCTTTAAGATGAAGA
>AWWV01009121.1:0-33869 GCA_001974805.1 Corchorus capsularis
CTTTCTTTCTTTCTTCATCTTTAAAGGTTTTTTTTAAAGATTTTCCTTTAATTTCCTTTTGTTCTTTAATAAGTATTGGACAATTCATTTAGTTTAAATGGGTATGAATATCTCAATATTAGCAAGAGGACTTTAATTTTTGCTTAATGATAAATAGATTTTTTTTTCTTTTTTTTAAAAAAAACATATTTGCAATTCGAAAAATCTTTGTTCATGAGTTTTGATGTTGTTTTACTTGAATGATTTTGAATGATTGAGGTTTGAAAGTTTGAAGGTTGAGAGAATTGAAAAATTTGAAGTTTGATGGAAAATGATACAAAGGGTAAAATAGTCAAAAGGGGGGCAGTGACTAATAAAAGAGGGCGGTATTTAATAATCCAGTTGAAGGTATATCGTCCATTAATTCTATAAGAATACAAATTTTATATATTGTCATAATATATATAACATCTTTTATGTTTTTTTTCACTAGTGGTATGGTGGGCTGCCGCCGGATATGGTTCTTTTTATTTCTCGTATAAGTAAGTTGCATGGGTTGCTTTGGGGATTGGATTGTCATCAAAATTGATCTGAATTAATCTTTTTTTTTTTTTGTAACGATCTGAAAGGCTTAGACTAACATATTTCTTGTTTATAATATGTATGTTTTTTTAATTAAACTTGAGCAGGACTTGTGACCGTTATTTGGGACCCATATTTGAATCCAAGGGGATCGGGAAGAAGTCAAGGTAAACATTGATTGTTAATTTAGATTGGGATGTTTTGCATTAACAGAAAGATTGGTCAATCCTCATGTTTTTTTGCCAACATAAAAAAACCTTACCTGTAAGGTAATTAGACCAGCTACAAAATAAAGGAAATTGATCCCAACAGCTTGTCAAAACTAATAACCTTATAGAATTCTTGTATGAAAATCAACTCAAACTTATAATTAGATCCAATATTATGCCTGTGGCAATACCATTAATCGCTATACATTTCTATTTTTCAGTGACCAAAACCTAACACATAAAACAAACATTGAAGAAAAATACTACTTGTAATTAACCTGTTAATCTAAAGTTAATTGATGTCCATTTTCTAATTACTTGAACAACCATTATTCAAAATATGTGTGGTGTGCTAAAGTTGTACACTCTAGACATTCGAAATTGAAATCAAATGTCTCATTGATAAGGTTTCTCATTTGAAACTAATGATGATCTAATCAGTTCAATTTCTAATTGTTGTTAATAATTCTACCAATGCATACATGTGCCAACTTAAACTCATAAATGCTAAACTCAGGTTTTCTTCATTGATTACCTTATAATAATGCAAATTAATTTAGACAAATTCTTTAATAAGCCTTGCTATTGGCTTGTCTAGATGATCGCTTTCAGGATCGAACATTACAAATAAAAACGCCATTTAAATCCTGCAAACTCTTCTTTTCCCTCCGTATACAAATATATATATATATATATATATATTTGTATAAACTGTATATATAATTGGTTCCCAAAAAGGGAAGTCTCTTCCATTGTATATATTGTAAGGAAAACATCTGATATCATCCATGATCCCAATCTTTAAAAAGTTTTTCTGTCCATTTTGACAAAACCTATCCATGATTATCAAATGTTTCATATTACAGTGTCTCTTACCATATTAGTTAATAAATCAATGTAAACTTGAAAGTTGAAACACTGAACAGATTTGACATTTTTCCGGACTTTTTCGGCCAAAAAAAAAACGGATTTGACATTTTCAATAACATTCATATTTAATTCTTCAGATCCTGTTAGGCCACTTTTTTTATAATGCATGTTTCATCACTTAGCCATTAGTCAAGGCAGAGGGCACTTTGATGAAGACTTGGAAAAACCAATGTATGGAATTTTGAATAATTCAAACTTGTATTCTTAATATACGAACTGAATTAAATATGGGGAACAAATGATTTATAATATAGAGAGACTTTCACCATTGATCCAAAAAAAAAAAATTGAAGAATAATTAAACTTGAGCAGGACTTTTGATCAAATTTCTTGTCTATTTTAAACTTGAGCAGTATCGTGGAACGTGTTTTGGTGCCAAATTTCGGGCCATCGAAATACAATGCGAAGAAGTTAAAGGTAAACATTGCTTATTAATTTTCATTGGGAGTCTTTAAGAAGAGATTCTGAAAATTGTTTAATCTTCAATTTTCTCATGATAAGATCCATTAATTGAATCAAAGAAACGCTCTATTATAAAAATATATATAATTATTTATTGGAACACTTTGGAGCTAAACTTATATATAAGTATACCTGGATGAACTAAAATTGATTAGAATATATGATTATATATGTGATTTAGCCTCGATTGTGTGGTAACTCACACGGACTAGTCCACAGGATCATCACTCTGATTTTTCTGGAGGAAGATTCCCTTTAAAACTAAGTTTTCTTCCTTCTAGCCTATAGTTTCTTTCACCATTAACTTCTTTTTTTTGGTACAGTATGATTGAGGACTATGGTATATATGGTGTTGCCTTCGTACGTTAATCAAGAAAATGAAAGAGGCAACATTTTTAAGTACTTTAATTAGAAATAAAATGCACACGTGGTTATGAAGGACGTAACTGTAAGGGTTTTTTTTTTTTTTTCCAAAAAGAATATGAAAACTCGAATTTCATTCACACATGGGAGTCAACATAATTAGCGATTTTTGTAGTAAAATGCTTAAGAAATAAAATGCTTGTTTTATATGTCCCGTACTGAAACACGTGGATTTGAAGGTCGTAAGTGTAAAGTTTTTTTTTTTTTTTTCAAAAAGAATATGAACACTCGAATTTTCAAAGCGTGTTTGAAAAGACAGTAAATTAACGTCAATGGAATCGAAAGCTCATGGGACTAACCGGCTAAATTGACAGCATGTCACCAATTGCACCGTTTTGAAACGTTTTGTTCCAGTAGTCCATATTAAAAGGTTTTATCTTAAATAAATTAATTTGAAAGTAAAACATTTTGTCCTTAATTGAACAATCGGTTTATTTTTTGGTACATAAAATTATTAAAGATCGAACGCTAATCACTGAAACTAAAAATCAAACACTTTTCTATCAAACCATGTGACTAGTGACGGGACTAATTAAAAATGGTGCTAAACCTGGTGTTTAATTGGGATTTTTATTATTTGTTAAAACTTGAAAACAAACAAGATATAATATCATGGATACGTGATACAATTTGGTGAATGGGGCACAAAAATGGGGCAGGTGATTTCCATCCGCCAGGCATATAATTATTGGTTATTGTGACATGATTTATTAATTCACAATATAGCCTTTTTTTTTTTGGGGGTTCTTTTTTGTCTTCTTATAAGAGTACTATATAAAAGCCTCACATCATAGATATCAGGCAACGAGAAGAGTTATAATATTAGTAGATAGATATTCATCTGAGAGAGAGAGATAGTGATGATGGAGTGTTGGATTAAGATCAAATGGTTGTTGTGGATGGGGTTAATGTTGTTGTGTGAAGGGTGCTTGCAGCAAGAAAAAGCTGCTCTCTTGCACCTTAAACCTTTCTTCCACAATATTGTTGATGGTGTTGATAAGTGGGATGAATCAGGGAATTGTTGTGAATGGGAAAATGTTGGGTGCAACTCCACCACAGGACGAGTCATCCAACTCTTCCTTAATCGAACCTTTAGCGACACTAATGGTTATGGCGGCAGTTCTATGTTATATGAATATGGTGATTACTGGTATCTCAACGCCTCTTTGTTTCTTCCCTTCCAAGAATTGACGAGTCTTTATTTGAGTGGCATTTCCATAGTTGGTTGTCTTCCCAACCAAGGTAATTAATTACATTGTTCCTTCTTCCCTTGTTATTAACAAAAAACGAACGTGATTTTATTTGCAATCTCAAATTCTTATGTTTGGATACTTACTCGTTTCTTATTTCTACTATATATAGATATTACTTATTTGAAAATTAAGTTTATTGGTATAAATAAATAAATAAATTGTCCTTGCAGGTTTCGAAAGGTTATCATTGGAGTTGAACAAACTGGAGATTCTTGACTTGAGTTTCAACTATCTAAATGAAAGTATTTTATCATCCTTAAGCCAACTTTCATCTCTCAAGTCTTTATATCTGGGCGGAAATCAATTCACTCGATCAAATGCTACAATCTATGGTAAATTTAATACTTGTTTATTGACTTAATTGTACGTACGTAATACCTCAATGTGTGTAATATATATATAATATTATTTCAATATATATTATTGATAATAGGTATCAAGAAGTTATGGAAACTGAGCAATTTGGAGACTCTGGATCTGCAGGAAAATACCATGTTAGGAAATAACATCCTATCTCAGCTAGTCGGTTTTGCATCTTTAAAAACTTTAGTTTTGCAGTATTGTGGATTAAGCGGAACCGTTCATATGCTAGGTAAGTAGACTTGGCCTTTTTTTTTTTTCAAAATAAAAGGTCTCTTGTTGGGCATCATTGATCCCATGGGCTCTTAGTCCCCTACTTCCATTTAAAACTTGGGGACTATATATGGCAAGGGCACACTTGCAGATAGTGGTGGGGCTTGCCAAGAGTGGATCGTATATTTTTTTGCTACATCTGAATATGAAATTAAATGATATGTCACACGAAGGGAGGTAGTCTTCTCCCATCCTTCAACCCACCGTGTCCGTCGTAGGATTTGAACTTGGGATCTCCTGTTGGAGGCCCAAACTTTTAACCACTGACTATATGTCTATTGTGAGAAAACCATGTGTTTGCTCAGACTCAAACCTATAACCAGGCTTACGCTTAACTTCCTAACCACAAATTCTATTTTACTCCCTATCGTTTTTGTTTGTCAACATTTGTTTAAAAATCGTTTTTGTTTTTGTCAACATTTGTTTAAAAAGTTAGGGTGAATTACAAATTTAGCCACTTAACTTCAGGTGACTTTATGTTTTAGTCACTTAACTATGAAAAGTTATGATTTGGTCACTTAAGTTTGTAAAATTGAATATTTTAGTCACTAAACCCTTAATTTGCTTATGTGGCATGCCACTTGGCGTAGTCACATCATCATAATAATGATTAGGGAACCAAATATTCAATTTAAAAAACATAAATGACCAAAACGTTACTTTTTATAGTTAGATGACCAAAACAGAAAGTTGTTAAAAGTTAAGTGACCATCTATTATATTGTAATTTATTCAAAAAGTTATTTAGCTAACTTTACTTTCGGGCACCAATTTAATTTTTGTTGTACCAATATATGTTTACACACAGGACTTTGTGAATTGAGGCATCTCCAATATCTGGATATCAGCTTCAATAATCTAAGGGGTAATTTGCCAAAGTGCTTCTCCAACCTCACCTCCCTTAAAACCTTAGATCTCTCTTTCAATCAGTTCTCTGGAGATATATCTTCCTTTCAGAGTTTGGTATCCCTCCAAGAGCTTCATATCACTGCCAATTACTTTCAAATCCCAAGCACATTAGGACCCTTATTCAACCTTTCAAAACTAAAGTTCATCTATGCGGACGACAACATCATCTATGTTGAAACTGAGATGAATTCTCAGTCCCCAAGATTCCAACTGGAAGAGATATCTTTATCTTGCTGTGGACATGGTGGAGCACTTCCTCAATTCCTTTACCATCAACACAACTTGCACATTGTTGATCTCTCCAACATCAATTTCAATAAAGATCGGTTCCCAAATTGGCTATTGAAAAATAATACCAATTTAGGAATTCTTTCTCTTCGTAATAGCTCTCTATCTGGACCTCTTCAGCTACCTCCATTTGCTTCATATTTGGATTTATCATATTTAGATATCTCCAACAATTTCTTCATTGGCGACATTCCAATAAAAATCGGAGCACAACTACCATCCTTGAACTATCTGAACATGTCAGAAAATCATTTTAAGGGTAGCATTCCTTCATCTTTCGGTGATATGAGGTCATTGCATCTTTTGCATTTATCCAACAATCAATTGTCTGGTGAGATACCTGAGCACTTGGTCATGGGTTGCTCCTCATTAGAAGTTCTTGCATTATCAAACAACAAATTGCAGGGTCGAATTTTCTCTGGAAATTTCAACTTAACAGGCTTGATCCAGTTGCAATTGGATAGAAATAACTTCTCTGGAACAATCCCAGACTCCTTATCAAACTGCTCGTCTTTGTCAAAACTGGATGTCAGCAACAACAAACTCTCTGGTAGGATCCCGAAGTGGATGGGACATCTATCTTCTTTATCGGTAATGATAATGGCCAATAATCATCTTAAAGGCGAAATCTCCGTAGAGTACTGTGAACTTGATCATCTCAGAATTCTTGACCTCTCAGGTAATGGTATGTATGGGAGTCTACCATCGTGTTTCCGACCTTCGCAGATAACACAAATTCATTTGTCTAAAAATAGGTTAAGTGGAGCCTTAAATGCACTTCGTAACAGCTACACCTTGGTGACATTGGATATCAGCCATAACTACTTCACTGGTGGCATTCCAAGTTGGATTGGGGGGCTTTCATACTTAAGTCATCTTCTCTTGAATAACAACAATTTTGAAGGGCGGATCCCCATTGAGTTATGCAAGTTGAGTCACTTAAGCTTGATTGATCTTTCTCATAACAATCTTTCTGGTCATATCCCCACTTGCCTAAAGATTACCGCATTCAAATTCAAGGATTTATCTAAAGTTGTTGAAGATTCTATAATTGCTGATTTGACTGTTCCCAACCCATTCTCATTCGTCGAAGAAATAGAAATCACAGCAAAGAGTATGTCCTACTATTACAAAGGGAAAATCCTAGAATACATGTATGGAATTGATCTCTCTTGCAACAGTCTGGTCGGTGAAATTCCTTCTGAATTTGGAAACTTTGACAATATCCTTCTGATGAACCTATCTCACAATAGTTTGACCGGACCAATCCCACCAACATTTGGTAACCTCAGGCAAATTGAAAGCCTAGATCTTTCTCACAACAACTTGAGTGGGATTATCCCTCCTCAACTTGTGGGATTATCTTTTCTGGCTTATTTCAGTGTGGCATTCAATAACTTATCTGGAAGAACACCTGAGAGGAAAGCACAATTCGGAACATTTGAAGAAAGCAGTTACAAGGGAAACCCTTTTCTTTGTGGTGAACCATTGCCAAGTTGTTCAAATGCTGAATCAGTACCACCACCACCACCACCATCACCGAAGGGTTCAAATTCAACCGACAATGGAGAAGATGATGGTCTAATTGACATGGATGCCTTTCATGTTACTTTCATTGCGTCTTACATGATAGTGCTGCTGGCCATTGCTCTTGTGCTCTACATAAATCCTTATTGGAGACGAGCTTGGTTCTATCATGTGGAAACTGCCATCAATACTTGCTGCTACTTTGTGGTTGACAATATTCTCCCAAGAAAATTCCATTGTTGAAACACGTAGGCAAGCAAATTTAAGCTTCTTTGGAAACATTTCATCTTCTTTTTTGTTTCACTCTTATACATATTATCAATAAATTGTGTGTTTCCCTTCAAATAAAAAACAGAGTATTGTACACTAATGGCAATGATAGTCATGGATGAGATCACGGCCCACGGGGCATAGAATTCTCAAGCTTTACTGCTAATTGCAAATAATTCAAAGCTTAATTGGGATTTATTCAAAGCTTTACTGCTAATTATTTATTTGGTGATAATTATTTACTTTTAATGATCATATATATTCATTCCAAGTATTTTAAAAAAAAAGGTTCAAAATTGTACCAAAAAAAGTTTCAAATTGCAATGACAAAATTTATGACAAATGTGACCTATAAAAGATAAATAATACTCTTCCATAATGGTATCCACTATCCACCCTGAGTCCATTAATTCTAAAAAATACAAATTTTATATATATTTTTGTCATAATAATATATATACTCGTGCTCATGACTTTGTTTTTTTTTTCACTAGTGTACTTCATCGGAACCAGCATTTATGGTTGTTGGTTGATTGGGGAAAAGTAAGTTGCATCCATCGGTTTGCTTTGGGGAATTTTTTTTTTTTTTCTTTTTCCAGTTGCTTTGAGGAATTGGATGTCATCAAAATTGATCTGAATTCTAGGGCTTAGGTCTTGTCTAACATGTATGATTTTTTAATTAGGGCTACGCATCTTGTTTTGGGGCCCGAAAAAAAAATCCATTGGGAAGAAGAAGTCAAGGTAAACAATATTTGCCTGTTAATTTTGATTGGGATGTTTTGCATTAGCAGAAAGATTTTGATTGGGTCCTTGTGTAAGCTTGGATTGTCGTGGTTGTGGAGAAGGAGTGTCAGCACCACTTGATGAGGTAATGAGCATTGCTACAGACCAAGTAAGGAGTTATATAATGGCAAAAGAAGTTCCAGCACCGGCTCTTGAGGATATATAAGAGCAAAGCTTCAGCCAACTAATTAAGGTCTTATATATATATATATAAGTGCAAAAGATTACTGTCTAAATATTCACAAGTTTGTTTATAGTTTTATATTTAGGAAAAGATAAAAAAAAAGTGTATTTCGTTAAAATTATTGAATTTGAATTTGAAGTTTATGTTTATGTTTGAATTTGAAGTGTATTTCAAAGGGGTCATTGACCTTTACCCATTCTAGACTTCATTAGCAAGCCTAGAATTAGGCAAATCCAAGCTTGTTGATTAATTAATATAAAAAAACTAACTTAATATATAATTATATATATATTAGAAAGTTGATCATAAGTTGATCATATATTATAAAAAAAAAAAAACTACCTTAATATATAATTATATATATTAACATTGAGCTAGAAAATTTGTAGCCTTGCCTAAATTCTAATTTAGGCCTTACTTGTTAATCTTATTTGCTTTACTTTCAAGATTTTGATCCTAATTTGCATATTTAGCCATTATTAAAAGGTAATTAACTTTCAAATACTAATCTTAATTAAGAGTGCTGATAATGATATGGACTTGGACCTCGAGAATGGGGCTTCCTGACCCTTAATCTTAATTAAGTGCTAACGTGATTTTTTTTTTGGGTCTCTCTAGAATTCAAAGAAAAACAAAAGAATCGGTTGGTGTTAGGGTTTGCGCATACTTTTGAAGGTATGGTTAATGGTTAATATACCTTTGTTATCTGCTGCTCTACCGAAAGATTGATTTTTGTTCCCAAAACAAATAACAAAAAAATTTAAAAAGCAGAGAGAGAAAGGATTTGATTATCTGCCTTGAAATTGAAATAGTTGATTGATCTTGCTGTCAAATTAATTTTGCTTCTATAATTCAGAATGATTGAAGAGTTTGAAGATTTGGATCCCGGCCGTGCAGAATCGGCTGATAAGGTTAATAAAGAAGTTGCAGAATTGGCTATTAAGGTTGAACAAGTTGCAGAATCGGCTGTTAAGGTTATGGGAAAAGCTTCTGGCACCTAATATAAATAGGAGTTATGTAAGTGCAAAGAACGCCTTATCCCTTAATTCTGAGCATATTGCAAACTCAAGATATATTATAGTTCAAGGTTTTCTCATTTGAAATTAATGATGTAAATGTTATCAGTTCAATTTCTAATTGCTGTTAATAATTCTACCGATGCATACATGTGCCAATTTAAACTCTGGTTTTTCTTCATTGATCACCTTGTTGAATTATAATATAATGCAAATTAATTTAGATAAAAATTACTATCAATGCTAAATATTTACGGCAATGCAAACGTGAGTTAGATGAGCTTTATAGGCAAGAGGAAATTCTTTGGCGACAAATTTCTAAGGCTCTTTGGTTAAAACATGGGGATCGGAATACTAAATATTTTCATGTTGTGGATGGGGATCGGTATCTGCTCTTTGGTTAAGCAGAGGAATGTGGATATTTTCAAAAAATATTACCTCGGATAATCCTGCAGTCAAGGATGGATCTTGACACATGAGATTGGGGGGTCAAATTGAATACAACATAATTTTGGGGGGGCCAATGTAAATATATATGTATTTTTTGGCAGGAATGTAAATGTATATGTATAATAAGGAAAATTTTAAAATTTTAACCATAGTCTACGGTCCGCCCCTGCCTGCCTACAGTAGAGGCAATGGATGCGGTGTTGAAACATTATACTGAGCAAATTGATGCGGATTTGTTTGCGATATTGGAAGAAAAATTCACAGGGGAAGAAGTCGAGCAAGCAGTGTTTCAGATGCAGGGAGACGAGGCTTCGAGACCTGATGGGATGCCGCCTTCATTCTACCAAAAAAGCTGGCATATTGTAGGGAATGAGGTAATTGAGTTTTTATCAAGCTTTCTAAATGATGGGGTCAATTTACCGGAGATTAATCATACAAACATTGTTTTGGTCCCCAAAATTGATTCTCCCAATTCACCAAAGGACTATAGGCCGATTGCTTTGTGCAATGTGATTTTTAAGATTATTTCGAAAACAATAGCTAATCGGCTTAAGCTTGTTCTTCCGAGTTTAATAAGTGAGAATCAAAGCAATCTATTCTTATTATTGGTAAGCAATGTGGATATATTAAGCCCACTCGGGGAATTAGACAAGGTGATCCTTTATCACCCTATTTATTCTTGTTATGCATGGAAGGGCATTCGAGGATGCTTACTATTGCAGATGCCACTGGATCAATTCAGGGCGTAGCAATCAACATGCAGGCTCCAAGGATCTCGCATCTCTTCTTCGCGGATGATAGCTTATTGTTCATGCGAGTTAGGATGGTTGATTGTGAAGTAGTGTTAGACATTCTTCGTCAATTTGAATGTGCTTCAGGTCAGCAGGTTAATATTGATAAATCTTCGATTTATTTAGCTCAAACACGAATGATAGCGTGAAGTCTGCTATTATGGGGAGATTGGGGATTCAGAAGGTTATGGAGCGTGATAAATACTTAGGATTACCCATTATGATTGGTCGGTCAAAGTCTCGAGAATTTCAATTTATTAAGGAAAGGATCATTCAACGGGTAAGTAGCTAGAAGAGTAAGTTGTTTTCTATTGCTGGTAAGGCAACTATGATTCAGTCGATTGTGCAGTCTATTCCTGTTTATTTGATGAGTGTGTTTCGCTTCCCAAAGAGTTTTTTGAATGAATTGAACATGTTACTAGCCAAATTCTGGTGGGGAAGTTCGGAGAACGCAAGGAAGATTCATTGGAAAGCTTGGCCAGATTTATGTATTTCAAAAGCTGATGGGGTTGGGTTTTAGGGATTTCGAAGCTTTTAACTTGTCATTACTTGCAAAGCAGTGTTGGAGACTTGTGGAAAATCCAAATTCATTATGTTTTCGGATCTTTAAAGCTAGATTTTTCCCACGAGGGGATTTCTTATCGGCCTCACTTGGTAATAATCCCCCGTTCTTGTGGAGAAGCTTATTAGATGGAAGGAAAGTGATACCATGCGGGTTCTCCATGGAAATCTCGACTTCTGGGGAGATAAATGGCTTCATGGTCCTCCGGATAATAGACCTCGAATAAAGGAGAATGCGAGTTTGGTTCATTGGCAGGTTGCGGAGTGCATTGATTTTGAAAATAACTGTTGGAAATTTGACCAATTAATTGAGGTAGTGCAGGAGGAAGATTTGAGGCAAATTGCTTGTGTTCTTATATACCGAGACATCAAACACAAGATTGTTTGATTTGGAGTCACTCGCCTTTTGGCATTTTTACAACCAAATCTGCTTACTTTGTTGCTCGGCAACTACTAGGCCATGAAGTGATCATCGGGCATGATGCAGTCAAACGCCAATGTTGGATTCGAGTTTGGGGTTCAGTTGTACCTCCCAAAATTCGGTTCTTTTTCTGGCGTCTTTATTGGAACCTTTTGCCGCTGAGACTTGTATTACGATCGAGAGGGATGGCTCCATGATGAATCGGTAGTGCATGTTTTCTTCTCTTGCCCATTTGCGGCTCGAGTGTGGTCATTAGCTGGTCCGTGGGTTCAACAGTGTGTAGCAAATTGGCCTAGACTAGCAAGGGCGGCTACCTTAGGCCAGCTCGATTTAAAGTTAGTAATTCTCTGGTCAATATGGACAAACAGAAATAGGTCTCTCCATTCGGCTTCGGCAGCTTGTTCTTCTCCGAACTCGCTATGTATAGCCGCTTATATGGACTTGGGCCTCGTCTCTTGTGAATTGGGCTTACTCATGACTATGTTTTACATCATTTTATATATTGACAAACTATATATACTCATGCTGGTGACATTGTTTTTTCCACTAGCGCACGGGCTCATTTGCCGCATTTATGGTGGTTTGTTGATTGGGGAAAAGTAAGTTTTGCTTTGGGAAATTGAATGACGTGATCAAAATTCATCTGAATTCTAAGGCTTAGGCTAATTAATTATATATATCTTGTCTAATATATATATGTATGCTTTAAACTTGAACAGGACTTATCGTTTTTTCTGGCCGGCTAAGGAATCCATGGGGAAGAAGTCAAGGTAAACATTGGTTGTTAATTTTGCATTAGCAGAAAGATAAGATTTTTTTTTTTTTTGGTTAAGAATGTTTATTAATGGTTGGGGGTTTTGGTTTAATTTAATTTCATGGATCACTTGTGTAATAATTATCTAATGATTGATGTTTCATATATATATATATCAGGGGTCCTTGTGTAAGCTTGGATTGTAATCACTGTGGAAAAAAAGCTTCAGCACCACTTGATGAGGTTATGAGCAAAGCTAAAATGTTGTACAAACAAAAAAAGCTAAAATGAACATTTAAGCAATTTAAGCTAATATATGATGATGGTTGAGTTAATTTTTACACAATGGGCTGAGTTTCCTTTTTCCTTAACCCAGCCCAATCCAAAATTAGAACTCCCCTAAATTCTGTTTCAATTTCAGCTTATAAGGCCCACTAGCCCAGTGTTTTACCAATATATACGTGTCCGGTGTCCATCAAATTTTTGTTTTCGTTTTTGTTTTTCAGTTGAACTTTTCCGGATTCTTTTCAAATCCGGATTCTTTTTCGGATTTGAATGGTGCTGAAATTAAAAATTAATGTTTATTGAAAAATATAGTCCATTATTTAAAAATGAAAAGAATTCTAATGCGTTAAAGAATCAGATTAACTTATAAATAACCGGCTCTCCCCTCGTTCTAATGGTTTGATGGATGCATTTGGATTGGATCTAAAGGGCAATAGTTCGAGTCCTGGTGCATAATCTTCAAAGAAATGACCTCAAAAAAAAAGATTAACTTATAAATATACCAAAAAAAATATTTACTCGTAATTTAATTGATCAAATATATTCATTCCAAGTTTTTTTTAAAAAAAATAAAGTTTCAAATTGCTATGACAAATTTTATGACAAATGTGACCTATAAAAGATAAATACTATTTTTGATAAATTTAACATGTTGCAATGTTCTTTTTCTTCATTAATAGTATATATATGATATCAATTTAATTATAATAAATCACATATATGCAAAAGTTATTGAAACTTGTCTTGTTTACCAAACTTGTTAGTCCTTTTTAAGAGAATGGAGGGTATGAATTAATATCAACAAATTAATGATTAACGTCATAGAAAGAAAGAAAGAAAGAAATAGTGAAACAAAGATCAACAAATTCGGCATTGAGATTGGAGGCTTTGAAGTCTTATTATTATATCTTCTATTTTGCGTAAGAGTAAAGTCTTGAGAATGGGGTGGCTAATTGGACAAGAACCCATAAGTAAGATTTTATATATTTTTTTGGAATAAAAAATGAAAAAAAAAGGTGTCATCATTATTTGAGAGTTTAAGAGATTAATTAAATAGCTTTAGACATGATTATGATTATGAAGGTTGACAAATTGGGACCGTTGGTCATATATAGATCTCAACAACCGAGCATAGAGGTCAACCATAGGCAAAGATTTGAGACCATTTTAACTTCAACTAAAACCAAATTAGGTTAGGTAAGAACATCCCATCTTTTTTTTTTTTTTTTTGCTTTGGTTTCCCTCTCAAATGAAATGAAATGAGAGTTGTTGCTCTTTATAGAGTTCTCCAATTATACTTGTTGCCCTTCATAGCTAGATCTACTTGGGATTAACTTTGTCGGATTTACATGGCCAAAGTATGATTAAAAGTTGACAGGAAATAATTGAGGACGGATTTGGTGTAAACCTAATTTATTAGCAAGAAATTTATTCACCAAAAGTTTTTTTCTTTCTCGTGTCTCTGTCTCTTTTCCCTAAATTAACATAGTTTGAACTTTTGAGTCATACAAACGAAAGATTTTTTCTTTTTTCTTTTTTTGGTTATATAACTAGAAACATAGCATACTATTAATCAGAGAATAAATCTTACTATAACATTGACAATTGCATGGTACTATTATAGTTTCAGTGATTAATGTTTAACTCTTAACTATTTCAAATATATAAGAAAAGAAAAAGAAATCCACGGTGACTTAAACACACCACAAACAACCCACATGGATTAAAGGATACATCCAAGTTTAAATTACCTTTTAGACACTCAAATAAGCTCCTCATCTCACTAGAAAAAAATCCAATACTTTATCAACAAATCACGTGAATTGCTACTTTTCCTGGTTATATATACCATTTTGCAAACATGTTTTCAATTAAGTTTATCATCTAAATCTCCTTCCATATTATTACACCTAATTACTAAAAAATACCATTGATAACATTGTGATTTGGAGATAACATCTTCACTCCCACTCTATAATCTATCTACACAAGAATTGGTGTCCAATAATTTTAAGTTACAAAAAAAATTTTGCCATATAGATTTTTTTCTTTTTAAAATTTTGCCATATAAATATAGAATACTAGTATAATGCAAACTTTGTTAGGCAGTGCCCGCCTAACAAAGACAAGCGAAGGACCCAATTTCTAGAGCGTCGTCCTACGGCTATAAAGTTTGAAATTGAGCAGCCGAACCAGGGCTAGCCAGGACCCAGGGCCACGGCCACGGGTGGGACTAATGGTTCGGACCACAAATTGACATGGGTTTGACATGTCATGGTTGATGTTAGGCTGACGTCAAGCTAAAGACAAATATATTTTATAAAAAAAAAAAATTTGAAGAAACAAATAAAAACAATTAAAACGAAAAGAGAAAGTGAAATAATTACAAAGATGGACCCAGTTTTTTTTTTGGCCGATAATAATTTTTTTTAATTTAAAAAATAAAATGGAAACAAGAAGAAGAAGTTGTTAGAGGTCGGCGTCCAGGGACAGTTTTTTCTTCATTTTTAGTTTTTTAATTAATAATAATCTGAGAAATGAGGAGGCAAAGGCGGGCCAATGTGGGCCCACTTCACTTGCCAGGAAATACAGTCCAAAAACTTTAAGTCCTTTTCAAAACATGGAAAGGCCAAAAAAAAAAAGTAAAGAAGAGTTTCATTTGTATTTGCTAGCTTTGGGCCTACAAACCGCCTCTCTGACTCTTTATTTCTTTTTTTGAGGGTAAACTCCTCAATTTTTTTTAAATTAAACTTTGAAGGTCAATCTCAAATTTCAGTTCCTTCCCTCTCAAATTCTTAATTCTTTAATTTTCATAATTAATCATGATCATTCTGCCTAATTCTACGGATAATATAATCAAAATCCATTTATATAATTTTCAATTTTATTTAGAGCCTATTTGACACTTTGATGAATGTGGTTATGTTTATTCTACGTTGTGAAATGTTTGGAATAGTTTATGAATATGATTGTAACGTTTGTCTAAAATATTGTCTAAAGCACATTAATTGTTAGTTTAAAAAGTGCATCGTGTCTGAATCGTGTGATCCTAAATTCAGGTCCTACATGGGTTTAGTTAATTTTTTTAGTTTATAAGTAGTTTATTTAAAGTAATTTCTTAGTTTTGATTGAATTCTCTTAAAATATCTGAGCATATGAGAAATTATTCTAAATTGTAATGAGATTTTATCGTATGCTTGAAAAAATTTGGTCTAAGTTTTGCTTTCATATAATAAGAATTTTTTTAAAAAAAAAATATTGGAAGTAAAAATGTATGATGCACTAATATTTACTAATCTTATTAAAGATTAAAAGAATTAATATATATGATTATATTAGGACAAAAAATGTACTGAAAGAAAGATTAGTTAGTAGCAAAAAAGAAAGATTAGTTGACAAGGTAAGCTAAATGTCAATCCACACAAGACTGGCATCGATGGAAGTCCTAGGCTCCTAGGTATTCCTATATATTTTCCCTTGGCATGATTATAAAAGTCCAAGGACTAGCATAAATCTAATTTCACAAACTTGATTTATACGCATGAATTGCCCAACAAGTTGACTCCTAACTCCTAAATTTGGTCATATAACCCCAAATGTCAACTTCATTTTCTTTCCATTTGATTACTTGTATTATTATAGGATTATATTTTAAATCTTTACTATGAACCATAATAGTAATTAATAAAAAGGGAAAAAATTCATTTTATTAATCTTTCTCTCAAATTTCCAAGCATAATCAACACCCAAAGTGCTGTCCATAATTCTACTTCACATTATTTTGGTATGTGAACACACTTATATTATATATGTTTAATAAAGACAAAAGTATCATTTTCCTCCTTCAACTTAATGTTTGGACGTTTTTCCCACCCCTTGAACTCTCAATTTTGGACGTTTTGTCACCTCTCAAATGATTAGCTTAACAGAACCGTAATGCTGTTGACATGGCAATCCCACATCATTGAATTGGTCCGACGTGGCAGTGCCATGTCATCGGATTGGCATTGGCATGATGGTGTCGTTGGCCTAATTGTTTGAGAGGGGGCAAAACATCCAAAATTGATAGTTTAAGGGGTAAAATGTCCAAAATTGAAATTTAGAGACAAAACGTCCAAACGCTACAAATTCAATGAGCAAAAAGAGTATTAAGTCGTTCAATAAATGATAGTAATTAAACTTTTGTTTTATTTCTTCTTGTTGGCAAGATTAGTTTTGTGGTTCAATGATTATCGCAAGAATATTGTATATAACATCTTTCATTGGACAATTAAGGTATTCATTCTCTTGAATAAAGCTATTGAAAAGTGAAAACAAAACATACCATGTGCTCTTTCTAATTAAAGTGGATAACCAAGGCAAGAAACAAAAGAGGAAGGAGAGGAAAGAAAGTCATTTTTCCTCTATGCTTAGATTGAACTTTGAAAAATATGGATTATTCATTATATATAGAGGTAGGAAAAAAAAGAGTAAAATTGTACATTAAAAAATTAAATTAAAATTTAAAAAGTGTACTTCCCAAGTTCCCATCAAATATAATTTACAATTTGCAAGTAAAATGGCTTTAGCGAGAAAGGAATTATAAACCCACTCACTTCTCTAATTCCTTCATCCTATATATTTTCCCTTATAACAAATAAGATTCTAAGTCCTTAGTCCTTACCCAAAATGATGATAAAATAAAATAAGGTAAAAAGTAAACATCATTGATTCATTACACAAACTATTAAACATTATTATGCACTTGGAGAAAAACTAAATTTGAGTGTTTTTGAATTTTGACTAATCCCATTTCTATTTTATGCCAATCTAGTGGACAATCTCATCCAATTGGACAATGACTTCTAGCCTTTAGCTCTTTCTCCTTTACCTTGTTGTACATGAATCTACACCTTTTAATTCTAGCTTTTTATTCATTTTTATAAAGGTCAAAACATGAATCTAAGTTGACATGCTTTACTTAGAAGTGATCCACAAACAAAGACAATCCTTAGTTGAAGCTAGCACGTGTAGAAAAAACTCTTTTTTCACATATGGAGATTTGTCAAGCATTATATGATGAAAAAGCTCGCATATATTCCATAATTTAGACAAAATTCTATTATTATTGTATTTGATGCCACAAATGAATTGAAAAAAAAAATAATTTAGCCAATGAGAGTTTGTACAAGTGGTTAAGGTTCGGAATCTTCGTGCACCCCACCTAGATTCGAATCCTGCTGACCGCAGTCTCCCATTTGGTAAGCGATCTGTAAATTCCGAAAAACCCGCAGGTGAAAATCTAATGTGTCCATAAATCTCAAAAATGGATTGACAGTTTACCCTGACCTTGGAGATGGGTAGCCACCCTTGCTCATAAACTTTTCTTTCACCAAAATTTTTTTTTTAAAATATGAAAAAAGATAAAAATAACCATAACCTCAACATATTAACAAATTAAATTACTCCTAGTAAATTTGGATTTAGATTTACATGATGGGTTTACACGTGCGGGGGCAAGTGGGCCAGTGACCCAATGGTTCGTCATGTAGCGGCTTGGAGTGGAGCAGGGCCATAAAGTTCGGTTTAATAAAATTTTAAATGGGCTGTCAGTCACGTGATCTGCCATGTGCTCACACAAGGGTAAACTGTTTTTCCCCTGTTTTTCCCCTCTTGCGTGCGTACTTCGCTTGGCATTATTTGCTTAAACTTGAGTGATTGTCCACCGTCTGATCTGATGACATTATCATTTCTGATTGTCCCCACGTTAAACTAACAGTCTGATCATGGGACCCGCTTTCTGATGTTAAATATCTCTTCTCTTTACCGTTAATTTGCCAATCAATATATTCTTTCCGATCATCTATGAAAGGATTATTAAGGATTACAAGTTGGCCAACTTTGGAACGAGGAAGGGAATATGATTTTGTTTTTATTTAGTATTTTTTTTTTTTTTGTAATGAGACAAATTTTGTGAGACCTCTCACAATTGATTATTTTCAATCAAGGCTTCAAAATGAATAATACCTCCACTCCACCCTTTTATTTTCCCATAAGCTCATATATATGAATTTTATGTGCCAAAATTTAGTTAAAAGTGAAATGAACACGTTAGGAGAGGTCGGACATTTGTCGATGTAAACTCTTGAGTACTGTATCTGACTATCAGTGATTACAATAAGAAAGAAGGATCGAGGAGAAGGAGAAATTATTAGGTGGGACGGATCCACCACGTTATTCATGGGACTAACCAATGGAATCTTGCCATGTCAATGACCTCCCTAAATTTAGACACGATTTTAGCCCAAGGTTTAAGCCCCTTTAAAATAAATCCTCTATAAAGGGTAAGTCCCCGAATTTGAGATATTATTGGGATAGGGTTTTAGAAAATTGATGAGTTGTCTTAATATCATTGGTTGGTCCCATAGATAACATGGCGAGTCAGTCCCACTTAATAATTTCTCGAGGAGAAGAGAGGTTTAAAGAGTTAACTTAATATTATTAAAGATTATTTAGATAAACGACAATATTAAGTGACTTGATATAATATGATTGATCAACTAATAATAAGATTGTGTGCGTTGTAAAAATTATTTAGATGATTTATTCAATTGTTCAAATTGAATTATTAAGTTTCGATATTCTATAAAATGCATTGCTTATAATTGGGTTAGAGAGTTAATCTTTTTCCTAAAAATAAAATCAATCATTATAGTATATTAGGTTACATATGTCATATGTGAATGTGATATGACATTATATGACGAAGAAATAATTTCCGGATTTCGAATTATATAGAGAGCTTCACCCATCATGATTTGCATCACATAAAAAAGGCAAGAAAATTACCTGTTTCTTTGGTTTTTCCTTCTTTTTTTGAAGAAATTAATCTTTTTTTCAAAGTTTATGAAAATGACTTGAAAAAAATATAAACACTTGTCTCTCGTAACCAATAGATATTGGTTGAAAAATTAATTATCTTTCTTCCCTTTTTCTAATTTGTTCTTCTGATCTCTATGTGGTCTCCATCCCTTTGACTTGTTCTATTTTAGCTTAACTTACTTTAGACATGGAAGCTAGAAAAAAGCTTAAAGCTAGTGTAGAAATAACCACTTGTGTTTAAATTATTTTAATTTTGGGTATTAAAAAAGCATTATTATTTATAAC
This sequence comes from Corchorus capsularis, assembly GCA_001974805.1. NCBI lineage: Eukaryota > Viridiplantae > Streptophyta > Magnoliopsida > Malvales > Malvaceae > Corchorus > Corchorus capsularis. The sequence goes on from AWWV01009121.1 coordinate 19,856, forward strand.
TTAATGAGTGGAGAGAAAAATTGCAAAAGTTGGGAATTATTTTTTGCCATATGATATATAAGAAGACAAAAGATTAGGGGATTAAAATACAAAAAAGCTTGGTGTGAGAGGGTATTGGGATCAGTATTTTAATTTGATTTTTAAGAAAAAGAAAGGAGAAATCTAATTATTAATATTACATTGAGAATGATTGATGGAATTGTTTATACTCTACTGAGATATGGTTCTTTCTAATGTCTCCCAAGATTATTCCTTTTAAATTTTTAAATAATAAAACTACTTCATATAGTTAGCTGTGTGTTTAAATAATTTGATATAATTCTATATTATTTTAATTTTTTGTATATAATTATATAGAAGGATGCCTTATGCAATTTAATATATATGATTAGAAACAAAGATGCCTTGTGAAGAATATGCAAAATTAAACTTATTAGAAACATATATTATGCAAAAATTAGACTTATTACTTGGAAGGATTAGAACCTGAAAAGGTGAGAAAGGGAAAGAAAACTATGGGGAATGATTTGATGATTATTTGCTATTAAACATTGTCTCCGGATAAGATTGGTTGAGGATGCTTTGAAATGCGTGTACGCCAAGCCAACATAGAACCCAATATTTCATTTTCACCTAAACATAAAATGGTAATTCAATCTTTTGTTTAGACACTGAGAACAATTTTGAGTCAATAGAATTCTTCTAAATTATTTCCTTTATTTAGCTATTTTTATGTTTTATTATTTAGCTAACATTTTTGTTTTGAAAAACAATATAATTCTCATTCATTTAAATGAAATTACATCAATGTAATATAAAAAAACCGAAAATTACAATAAATTGAAAATTATCTTCCTCTGCTTGAAGATTTTGGATCTTGTTTTGGAATTCGAGTCGTCTTATCGATCATTCAAAATCTTTTACATGTTTGATAGATCTCTGCCATTCCCATCACCATTTCGCTTTCACCTTCGTTTCCAACTAACAAAAGGTTTTTATCAACGATAAAATAATGACTGATTCGACAAACACCTTTGACTGACTTGTAAATTAAAACCAGAATATCCTATTTAACAGTTTTCAATCTATTGCAAACTAACTAAGAAAAACAAACTAATTGACTCAAGCACTAGAAAACCGAAGATCTTTTGGACTATTAATCCAAACAATAAATCTAAAAAATTTTGGGACATTATTAAAACATTAGAGAAAAGTAAGAGCAGATGAAATAAAAGATCAGATCCATCGTCCCCCTTGACAAATCTGGAAGAAAAAACTAGAGAGAAAGAGGGGGGAGGCGGCTAGGTTTTTTTTTTAAAGAAATATAGATGAAATCTATTTAACTACTCCCTCTCATTCAAAATAAGTGCAACACTAGAAATATTACACAAACCAAGACAATGATTAATTGGTTTTAAATTTAGTAAAAAATCACTTAAAATGGCATTCTTACCTTCAAAAAATTCTTCTTTCCCTTCTCAACTTTCCAAGATAATTAAAAATTCAACTATCTAACCAAAATAAGTAGGGATAGATATGGAAAAATATTACAAATTACATTGGATTTATAAATGTTACACTTGATATGAATGACTGCAAATCTTGAAATGTTACACTTATTTTGAATGGGAGTGAGTAATTACTAACAAGATGCAATCAATGCAATGCTGCCAATGCATTTTACCCAAAGGGTAAGATTCTTCGAAGGCTAGCATTGAAAATTTGGAAATGATGTTGTTTTTCTTTGGCATGTGGGAAATGATTTTGGTGTTCATAAAAATGCTAACATTCTTAATAATTCCGAAATTTTAATTATAGATTGACAGCATGCACTTTGGGTAATCATTTCTTCATTTGGTAGGAGATTTGGGCAACATTTTCTTTTTTCTTACAAAAAAGTAGGCAAACATTGTGTTATTAATCCGTTCTATTAATCTCAGTCGTTTAAACATAGAACGAACATATGAAATGGTTTATAATACAATTATTTGAAAGCCTCCACCTATAGAAAACAATGAAAGGGAAATTGTAAAAAAGAAAGAAATAAACTTATGATTTGCAATAAACATGAATTGATAATACTTTCATATCGTACAAATTTATATATAAATGTAATTTACATTAAAGTAATAGAGTTGTTAGCTCAACTGGTTGGTGCACCGTGTTTGAATCATGAAGTCCTAAGTTTAAATTCCACGGAATGTGGGTTTAGTAAGTTTATTTGTTTAATTTCAATTAATTTATTTAAACTAATTTTTTAATTTGGGTTGAATTCTCATAAGATATTGGTGCATCTAAGAAATTATTCCGATTGTCAGAGAGAGGGAAATGAAACTTGAAGTTGAAGGTGTTATTGTCGAGAATGAAAAAGGGGTAAAACATTTTGACTAAATGTTTAAAGAAGGTTCAATATCTGCGAAAATGCTCAATACTTTAGGATATATGTCTAAAAAAAACTCAAATAAGGGCCTAAGATTGAAAAATCAGCTCAATTGAGGGCATCCCGTCTGAAATGAGCTCCTAATTAACGCTATAGTATTTTTTTTTTGAAACAAACGCTACAGTATTGATGATATGCTTTAATTGAGAAGAATTTGCAACGCTTTTTTTTTCTTTTAACTATAGGCCCTAGATTGAAATTTTTGTAAACAATAAACCCTTAAATGAGCAATTAACCTAACATTTTTATATAAAATACTTTTATTATCCCATTTTTTTTCCTTAAGGTGTAGACATTTCATACTTTGCAAGATGGAGAAACAGACAAAATATGAAAAATGTAAAGAAGATATCATTCTTCTTTATTGCTACCAACTCTAGATATTTGCTCCTTTTTTTTTCTTTCAATTGAAAACGAAGTGTCTTTAATTATATTTTGTTTTCGGGGATACGATTCAGATTATATATGTGCAATTTGTTTGGGAGATTAATTAGTTCTAAAAGCTTTTAAATTTATGTATCGCTCATCAAGAGTTTTTTTTTTTTTTTTTTGTGTTGTATAATTGTGAGCCTAGGAAACAAAAAAGTGTATATATAGTTCCAAATTTATAAACATGCATATATTTTTAACTGTTAAAGAACGACTCAAAGGGGTAAATTCAAAATAAATTAATCTTAATTATACTTCACTAAATCAATCAGATAATTCAGGTCATGATATCAAATCCATATGTTAACGAAGAAAATTATGTTCAGTCTATTGTAATTTATATTATAACGTTAAAAAAAATCTTTAATTATTATAGCACGTATCTCAATAATTAACCCCCTTGTATTTATCTTTCATGTATTCACCAAAAAAAAAATTAACCCCCCTAACACAAAAAAGGAAATTAAAGAACAGCCCTCTTGTAAAAGGGTTTTGCTACACGCCCCTCCATTTTGTCACACACAATGTTCCCTCCTAATGTGTCTATCATACGTCAAGTCACATGTCATCATTTTATTGGTTCTAATACATCATTTATAAATTTTAATTTTTCTAACCCTTAAAATAAAATTTTAATTTTAATCTGGGCTAAACTTAGTGAATTAATTATATATTTTATTTCTAAAACCCTATAACAATATTATTAATTATGGAATTTACCCTTAAAATGAAAATAAAATTCTAATTTGGGGCTAAACTTAGTGAAATTAGTTTTGTATTTTATTTCTAAAACCCTATAACAATAAATTATTAATTTTGAAATTTACCCTTAAAATAAAAATAAAATTTTAATTTGAGGTTAAACTTAGTGAAATTAAGGCTAAACTTAATAAACAAATTAAAAATAGAAAAAAAAGAGAAAGAGAGAGAGAAGACACATGGCCTAATGTGTGATGGATACATCAGGAGGGAGCATTGTGTGTAATAAAATGGAGGGGCAAGAAGTATTGTTCCTTGTAAAGTAAAATGTAATAGAAAACAAAAATCGCGTAATCATCATTATTAATATGCTATATATAAATCTTCTCTTCCCTAGCATCACTTCCCCTAGCTAGTCTATGTATACTTATATCAATCAAACACACTCGTAAATTAAGGCTTACATAACTAATTAAGGATGAGATTAGTTGTAAAATTACTCATTATTATATATATAGTTAGCTTTGCTGATCAACCTAATTGAAATTAACTCATAAAGCTTTCAAGTACAAGTTGTCCAATTCACAAACTTATGATTTGTGAACTCGAAGGGAGACAAGGTGATTTCATTTCATCTACCCAATAGACACACACAAAAAAAAAGGGAAGTGCCATCGAACAATATTTCTAGATATATATATCTATAGCTCTATATAAATGTTGTTAATTTGTCTTTGTTTTTAACCCTTTTAATTACTATTAGGTGAAAAAATGGACCTACTTATAGCATTTTCCCTTTAGTTAGGTGAGACTTGAGAGCCTCTAGAATAAGAAATTAATCAAGGCGAGGGTTTTAGGGTACACGGGCCATATTATATATAAAAACAAGCCGTCTTGGGATCACAAAGAAAGAATTATGGCTTTAACAATTAATCATAATTTATTAGTGTTAATTAAAAAAAGCATGTGATGAGGAATCCAATGATCAAAGCATGAAGAGGATGAAACAAGAAAACACAACCTTTGATGGATCTAATATTCGAGTTTCTAAGGAAACGACATGGCCAAAGGGGTTTGAAATTAACACATATTATTGTCGATTTCGATAGCGATTAATTTAATTTAATTGTTGATTTCGATAGTTAGATGGGGAATATACACAAGATTATTGTGGAAACAACGAGCTGCGGCAAGTCATGCCAATTCAAAGGTGTCGGTATCATTCTTTTCTAAGATTTTGTTTTGGTATATAATGACAATTAGATGAATTCAAAACTCATCATACATTTGCCCTAACTATATTCAACGTTATACTTAGCTCATGACCAGTAATGATGCATGAATTTGTTGTTTTTAAGCAACAAATTCAATTAAAATAAAAATGTTAATTTTAACGACAATATTATGCTAATTGATAAAGTATTAATTGAACTCATAATTTCATTGATATCAACGTCAATATTCTAATTAAATACTTTACTAATGCTCTAATTTTGTTACCTAAGGTTAAGTTTCATCAGTTGAGTTTTTTTTTTTTTTTTCTCATTTGTTTTATGAATTTTCTAAAAGTACAAAATGAAAATTATAATCATTAAAATTAAGTATTATGCCAAATTAACATACAGTATATAGCTAAACAAATCATCTATACATAAACTTAAAATGAATATATATAGTGGGAATTGAACTTGAAACCTGAAGAACTTTGGAGTCTCTTTAGCATCTTTCGACTTGTAATAATGCTTAAATTCAAATTAAAATAACTCATTGGAGGAATGTATAAGGTTTAATCAAGCTGCATTTGCTCCTAGTACTATATAATAAAAGTATGGGAATATAGATGGAATGAACAAAAAAAGTGAAAAACATAGAAAAGGATGAGAGAATATAAGGGAAAGAAGAAGAAGACAAGAGAGAGGGGTTTGTTCCAGTGTTTGGAATTACCAGAAAATAGGGACAAACAAAGCAACATAAAATAGGGAAAGAAAGGGTAAAAGAGATGAAATAAAAATGGGAGTTAAACCAAGGCAAAGAAAAGACATGGCGCCCCCGACAAAGATTTTGGGCAGTACGGACAAAAAACATGGATATTTTTTTCTCCCAAAAAATAATGTTTTATGTTTCTAAGTAGTTTGTCAGATTAGCTCGAGATTTAAGGGTTTTTTTGCTTGTTTGTTTCCAACGTTGAAATGCGGTTCAAGGGAATGTTTGTCATGGAATAATCCCATTAATTATTCCAAGAGAATAATTTTATTTGTTTTACTCTATATTGCTAGCTAGCTATATATATATATATTTTAAAAATTAAACAAATTAATACATATATTTTGTAATTTTAGAATCGCAAGGGCGACGGCCAAAAAGAAAAAAATCGTAAGGGGAATTAATTTGGTTAATTTGTGGGCGGTTATATCACCAATCTTTTGTTTGACATATAGGAGTGTATCAAAAACTCGAACAAGAGTTGTTGAGCATCTCTATTTGTCAATTTTTTTAAAAGGTAAAACCGAAATTTTATTAGCGAGAAGCGCTTAAAAAAAACAATACAAAAAGTATAAGGGGGCGCTTGGTTAGGATAACCCCCCAGATCGATCTAAAATCACTAGTGATGCAAGATCACCCGTGATCAAAAATTAAATGGGTTTATGGTGGTAATCCAGATCACCCTTAAAGGAGTGATCAGGGGTAATCCAGATTACCATATCCAACCAAAAAGTGTAACCAAACGAGGAGATTTGAAATCACCTGCCAAGATCATCCCCAACCAAACGCCCCCTAAAACACAATGGTTTCAAGCATAATATTGCCAACAAACAGAAATCAAACCAAAACAAAAAAAAAGAGTCAACACAACAAAAAAATAACAAAAACAAAAATCCATGGCAAGGTGTGATCAATCCCCCAATTTTTCATGTTAGCTCACTAGATAACTTCCCCTTGTAATTTCACTTCCCTAAATCGAACTCATGATATCTCTATTTGTCAATTAATAAACATCCTTTTCAATTTAGGACAAATAATTAATAACAAGAAATTCTAAATCAGCAGCTTCTAAAAGATGGAATTAATAGGTGGTTCAAGGATTGATTTTTGATACTTGTGCATCTTGTTTAGATTCAAGTAAGGAGTTAACGAATTGTCTCAAGATGAGTTATACTCTCCTTACTCTTAAACTTTTACTATAAAAATGAAAATAAAAGAAATTAACAATTGTAGGAACAAGAAATTTTTTTTTTTTTTTGAGTAAGTACATGTGAAATCTCATTACAATCACAATAAATCTCTATATGCCCAAACATATAAATGGGAAATCAACTCAAACTAAGAAACTATCATAAATACACAATCTACCTACCAAATACACTAAATAAATAAATTACAAACTAAACTCACATTCCGTGAGACTTGAACCCAAAGACCTCACGATTCAGGCACGATACACCTACCAATTGAGCTAACAACTTGGGCAGGGGCGGATCCTTGTTATAGGTTCCCCAAAATTGGAAAAACTGCTTTATAACCCCCTTATATTTATGTACATTTCTATATAGATACATTGAAATTCTTCAATTGGCCCCCCCTAAAATAATTTTATTCGAATTGGCCCGCCCAATGCCACTTGTCAAGATCTGCCCCTGAACTTGGGTGTAGAAAATTTTTTATAGTCTACCATTCTTATATAAAAGTAATAAGTACTATAGGTTTTAGATAAGTATTAAATCAATTGGATCAAATTTATACAAATGATCTCATTAATTAATTAGACATTGTACGTAACTTTTGATTCCACAACAACATTTCACTACTAAAGTAAATGGACTTGATTATTAAAAAAAATTCTTCCTCGAGTTAGAAGTTAATTTTTGCACGAAACCGTCATTTGATATTGCTTTTTTTTAAAAAAAAATCATATATTAATATTACTTAATCCAAATTAAGACTAAAATAATATAATATATTGCATACCTTTTTAAAGACTTACATATATATATACATATGAAAAGAATCATCCATGTGTATAGAGAAGGAATCGGTGTACGGACTTCCTAGCAAATTTTGGCCAAGATTGTCATCGGAATTCTATGGAGTTGCTAGACCCGCCCTTAGGGCTTCTTCCTTTACTCGAATAAGACGCTAATGGTGTTGTTGTTCGGAGAACTTAGTTGACTTTGTCGACATCTTTTGTACCAAAAAAAATATATACAAGAAAAACAGAAGGAATCCGAAAAGAATGGTGTATTTAATTAGTGTATATGTACTATATGTATTTGTACATTAATAATATAGTGGTAGATAAAATATAAATATATAGATAAATATAAATTGAATTGATGTTGGAAATGGTAATCATTCTTTGGAAGACCTGAGGTTAGGGATCTCCAAACCCTAGATTTTGACCAATTTGAAAAGTGTGGCGTGTGCGTGTCGGTCCTCTCACGGCCGGCTCACCTCTTATCCACACGTTTTATTTACTCTTTAATCCAAACACACCCTTACCCCCCTCCCTTAATTCCTCCTTAGTCCTTACCTATTTCTTTTCAATTTTTCACATCATGCTCACGTCATTTTCTAACAATGCCTCCCAAATTTAGATTTTACTATATAAATACTAAATATATTCGACTTCACTTATCCAAATATATATACAATTCGACCTTAATCCATCATCTTAAATCTTTCTTTGTTCAAAAAAAAAAAACTCTTAAAAGTTAAATGTTACTACAATATAATCATTTTATATAAAGTTTTTGATTCTTAATTAATTATCAAATTTGGAACTTGATCATATATTAAAAAATTATAATCCTTATATATATATATAATATTCTATGTAATTTAATGAAGCAAATATATATATATATATATATATATGGTCTTATATACATATGATATGATATATAATTTTGTTTTTAAGACAAAATGAAACTATAGCTACAAATAATGTGGTCCTTCCAAAGTTATATAATGTAGAATATATCAAAACCGCATGCTATATATATATATATATATATATATATATGGATAATATATGTCAATTTTATGTAACCTCACAATTAAGGAAAACCATTATACTAAGACAAGACAAATCCAATCTTAATTTCAACTAAGAAATCATACTTTTCTCATCACAACAAATATATGGATTGGGATGTAGCTATAGCTAGCTATTTAGTATTATAGGAATGGCTATATAATATTGTCAATAGTCACTACTACAGCCATCAAATAATTGTGACATCTACATCGATATATGTCCAATAATAGTCATTTAGCTGATCAAATAAATTTGCTCATGAGTCAAGCTTTATATAATTGGATCATAATAATACAATTTAATTATGTCATATATTGTATAAAACTACTTGTCAATATAATTTTTTTAATTATTTTATTTTACAGTACTTATTAATTTCTTCAATATTTTCAATCTCACTTTGTTATTTTTCAAAAATCTATTTGTCTCTAACATAGACCGTATTATTATTATATAATAAATTTAGAGGTAGAATCTTAGCGGTCTAGCAAGGAATATATTTAATATCTAGCCCATATATATATAGTTTGAAAGAAAAATTATTGATTAAGCACCCCAAATTAAGACAAAAAAACCAATGTAATGACTAATTATAGGGATTTTTAGATTAGCAATATAGTAATTAAAAGAGAGAAAACATAAGGATATTATGCCAAAAGTTATAGTGAATTATTTTATTTGATTTTGTTAATTTAAAATAGAAAAAATGAGAATTGCTTCCACCTTTTTCTGTCCCACTTTGAGATAAAGCAAAAGCAGGGAAAAAAGCAAAGAAAGAAAAGAAAAACATAAAAGAAAGGAAGAAAGAAAAAGGCAAAGCAATAAAGAAAGAAAGGAAAAAAGAAATAAAAAAGAGAGAAAAACAAAGTTTTCTCTCAAACCTCCATGATTCAAAATTCTCTCAAAGAAAAATAGCCACTTTTCTTTTCTTCTCATTTTTTTAAGGTCTTCCCTTCTCTTCTCTTCTCTTCTTCAGTTTCTTCTACTTAAACCAGACTAACAAGTCCTCTCAAAGTTTCTTCAAAGACTTATTTGAGTCGAACTTATATAATTAGCTAGCTATATCTTCAAGGTGAAAAGAGAAATTAACAAGAAGATTTATTATAGTAAAAAAGAGAAATAAAGTGTTTCCAAGTGATCATAATCTTTAGGGGCAATGAACCGAGGAGTTTTGCAGAGCTCACCAGTGCAGCAGATGATGGCCGGAATTAACCCTAACTGGTGGAGCATCAACACCATGCGCCCACCGCCAACTCATCAACAACCCCTTGCTGCTTCTCCTTTCTTCCCTCCTCCTCCTCTTCCTCCGCCGGCTTTCTTCCCTCAATACACCCCAACTTCTTCTTCCTCTTCTTCCTCCTCTTCTTCTCTTCCTAATATTCCTTCTTGGCATGATAATAATAACCAGGATCAACTTCCAGAGTCATGGAGTCAACTCCTCTTGTAATTCCCTTAATCTCTATTCTACTCTTTAGATTTGATTCAATACTTATTTGAACCATGCATATAAATATTAATAATTTTGTTACATGTGTTAAATTAATTTCTATAGGGGAGGATTGGTGGGGGAAGAAGAAAAGGGAGGGATGGGGCAGTTTCTTCAAGCTCAAGGCAACAAGAAGATGGAGAATTGGGAGCAGGAGCAAGCATTACACCAAGCTTCAATTAATGTGGAAGTGAAGCAAGAAAACTCTGCAAGCAGCTTTGTTAATTATGGACATCATGCAAATAATGAAGATTTTGAAACAACAACAAAACCAACTTGGTCTCATCAAGTAATGCCTGTTTCATCCCCAAAGTCATCATGTGTAACCAGTTTCAGCAGCAACATGTTGGATTTTTCAGGCAACAAATTAGCTACTGATGCTAGACATCCTCCTCCAGATCGCTCTTCTGAGGTATTATACATTAGGGTTTTCAAAATTTTATTTCAAGTTTCATATATCAAATTCATATATAGTCATATAATTTGATAGTACAAAATGGTGGTTGAAGAATAGTGTTAAATAACACAGGTTAGTTAAATGAATCAATGTCTTGTTCTTGGCCATGAAGGAAGGGAGTTTTTTTTAACTAACCGTTTCTGATTTATCAGATTGCTGTCCAATCAGAAAATTTCTTTTCTCAATACTTTCTTTTAATTTCTTATATATAGTCATAAATTTGTTTTTCTTTTTCTGAAGTGTAACAGCACTGCAACTGGTGGGGCAATGAAGAAAGCTAGGGTTCAACCTTCTGCAACCCAATCTACCTTCAAGGTAATGTACAAAACAAAAAGAAAAAGAAACCCAGTAGTAAAAATTTTACCTAACCCTTTCAAGGTTCAGGCTTAGCCATTATTCTCTTTCTTTTTAATTTACTGACCACAAAAACACAAATTGCACGCACACTCACAAGATACCCTTAACCAGATAGAAAAAAACATACACTTAATTGACACTCTCATTCTCATCCGTGGGCTGCTGCTGCTGGTGAAAGTTTATTGTCCTTCTTGATTGTCCATTTCTTCACGGATGACGATTCTTTTCATCTTTTTTGCCCACCCTATATATAATATAATAAAAATATTCTATTATTAGATTTAGAACACAAAAAAAGTAGTAATTAATCATGCAAACTAGCTAAATGGGTTTATTTTGTTTTGTTCTGGAATACCACCAGGTGAGGAAGGAAAAATTAGGAGACAGAATTACAGCACTTCACCAGCTTGTTTCTCCATTTGGGAAGGTAATTAAGAATATTAATTTAAGCTTCATTAATCCCCTTTCTAATTCTTCCTTAATTCATTGTTATTAATTTTCTTCATAAAAAAGGTAAAAAAAGGCATTAAAAATGACTTTGGAGGGATGTGGTGTGGTATTTTCTCTTTTGCAGACTGACACAGCCTCTGTCTTGTTAGAAGCTATTGGGTACATCAGATTCCTTCAGAGTCAAATTGAGGTGATGTTTCTTCCTTCCTTCTTCTCCATTTTTTTTTTTCTTTTTTGCAAACAACCATGAAAGTTGAAACTTGAAACCCAGCAATCCACTAAAGTCTCTGCCTTTCACAATGTTTCCTTTATGTGTTATATATATTCCTTTGCCTTAAATATTAAAGTCCTATAAACATATTAATTAATATTCCCTTCTCTTATAATATATTATAGGCTCTCAGTTTGCCGTACTTGGGCAGTGGATCATCAGGAAACATAAGGCAGCAACAGTCTGTAAGAAATTAAACCCTCTTTTTATACTTATGACAGACAAAAATCTATGTCTCTCTTTCTGTCTCTGCATGTGCATGAGAGAATAATGTTGGATTCATTGATTAATTAATTATAATTTGATCTTGTTAATTTTGGTAATTAGGTTCAGGGGGAGAGAAATTGTATATTTCCTGAAGACCCTGGTCAGGTATGTATAATAAATAGTAAATATTAAACTTTATTGGATCCATTACCCTCACAAAGGGGGGAAATGGGAAGTGGGGAACTTGAATTTTGGAAAAGTTGCTCCTGTTTTACTGTGATTTTTCTTTTTGGGAACTCATAAAAATAAAGATGGTGTTGTCAAAAGAACAATGTTCGTTTCAGCTTTATAGTGTAGCTTTACTCTTTATTAATTAAGATGTTTAAAAAACAGGATTTATTTTGGAATAGTTAACATTTTTTAATTAATTAACAAATGAGAAATAATGATGCTTAGGGTTGACAAATTAAATTTATAGTACTATAAAATTCTAATACTACTTTTTTTGGATGCTATCTTTTTGTCTAGCTGTTGAACGATAACTGCATGAAGAGGAAAGGTGGTCCTGATCATCAACAGGTAAAAAAATATTAACCCTTGCCCCCAAAATCTGTAACTTTGCTTCTTTACATGCATGATATAAAAAGAAGTTAAATTAATTACTTTAAATTAATGTTAATGACATAATTTTTTAAAAAATTTTGTAGGATTGTCATGAAGAACCAAAGAAGGACTTGAGAAGTAGAGGGCTGTGCTTGGTTCCTGTGTCATGCACATTGCAAGTTGGGAGTGACAATGGAGCAGATTACTGGGCTCCGGCCGCCCTCGGCGGCGGATTCCGATAGAATAAGGGGTGGTTTATCAATATATATTAGAAGTGTTGCAAAGGGTAGCAGCTTTATATCTAGCTAGCACATGACTTTCCAAAAAAAAAAAAATCAGTTAGAGGAACAAATTAATTAAGAGCTTCATGAAGAAACGCTATAACATCATGAGCAGTCAATCTGCTAAGCAAAAAAAGTCTAAGGCTGATTGCTCATGATGCTATACAATCTTTCTTGGTCAATGTAGATGTTTATGTTCCTAGCTCTAGCTGATCATTAAGTTGATTTGGAGAACTATCTTTCTCTTTTAATTTCTCTCTAATTTACTACTACTATATATATATAATTAAGATTTAAGCTTATATATATTTCTTTCTTTCTTTAATTATTAATTTAGCTTGCTGCTACATTAATCAATATTCTCTTTTGAATTATCATGTATATTTAGTTTTCTCACATTGACTTAAAAAGCAGCTAGCATTTTCCATCGCTACAATTTATATCTTGAGATTTATATATACCACACATATATAATTAGAAACATATAAGTAAGAAATTAGGATAAAACCATATTATTAATAGATTTCAATAATATTATTGAATATATATGTATTATTGAAGATATGTGTAATATTTTATCTTCTTTTCTTCTCAAGATCATTTACAATTTCAATCATTTTCATGAAAAATTTGTAGATGTAAGGCTCCCACGTGTGAATTAGTTATGTTAAGATTCTAACAAGAAAAGAAATTGCATCACATTGCAATATATATATTTACAGATATGCAAAAAAGATGCAAACGTGCTTTACATATATATTATGTCATGGATTCAACCCAACAAATCATAAGCATTTTTGTATTTGTTTGTGTTTCACATCAATGTTCTTAAGATGTGACACGTGGCATGTGACAATGATTTTGTCCCATATATATGTGGCGCATGCATTTCAATTTTCATGTCAAACATGATGTTATTTCTTGGCATAGCTTGCAATGTCACCAACCCCACTCATCCAAAAGCAAAGCAAATATGTACTATTGGCCTGATTAAATCTCTCTTTAAAAAACAAAAATTCTAAAGAAATAGTATTGTTTTAACCTCTAAAATTTATATGCAACCTTACCAACCTTGCAAAAGAAAACATTAAGCTTAGAACCATTGATATAATATATTTTTATTATTTAAATAGATTCCATTTAATTCTCGAGTCTCAAAACTAAAATTTTATAAGAAATTAAGGAAGCTTACCAAAGAAATAAAGTGTTCTAGTGCATATGAGCTTTAGATGGACCGTTACCCCTTAGATTAGGAGGCCACTGGCCCATTATGCTCAAAAATTGTTATGGCTTATTAAT